>RJWJ010009704.1:0-21649 GCA_004363605.1 Indri indri | reverse complement strand
CTGAGCTCAAACAATCCACCCGCCTCGGCCTCCCAGAGTGCTAGGATTACAGGCGTAAGCCACCGCACCCGGCCTTTGTCACCTATTTTCGTCTTAGTTTTTGAGTTTCATGACCTGATTTTAAAAGGATTTTCAGTGATTTAAGATTGTTAAATGTTTGTTCTGAAACTTTTATGGATTCATTTTTGGTTTTATATTTCCAAATGTGTAGATTTTAAAAAATATTTTCTTTTTTAAATTAACCTTTAGTTTAATGGCATTATGATCAGAAAGCATGGTCTGTGTGATAAAAGCTTCTCAATTTTTGCGGAGACTTTCTTTGTGGATTAAAATAAGAGCATTTTGCCCCCAGTGTTTTATTATGAAGAAGTTTCAAACATGTAAAAATGTTGAATTCTGTAGTGCACCTCTATGTATCTGTCTCCTAGATTCTACAGTTATTAACATTTGACTGTATTTGCTTTATATGATCAGTGTTGTTTTTAAATGTTTTAGTGTGGTTTAAAAATGTACTTTCTAATCAAGCTTGTTAACTATCTGTAGTGGTATTTTGTCTTTTGACATATTAATAAGAGAGGTGCCAAAATATTTATGATTATGACTTTGCCAATTTCTTCCTGTAGGTCTATTAATTTTTGCTCTGTATTTTGAGGCTCTTTTATTTAAACATATAAACAGAATGCTTATATCTTCTTGGTAAATCGAATCTTGTGTCATTATTTAGTGATCCTCTCTATGTCTAATATATTTTTGTTGTTTTTGTTCTAAAGACTCTTTTCCCTTCTTTAGGTTAGCATTGGCCTGGTTTATATTTTCCATTTTTAACTTTCAATTTTTCTATGTCCTTATACTTTTTAAATGTATCTCTTTTAAATATCATAAAGCTGGATTCCTTAAATCCAGTTTGCTAAATCTCTAAGTGATAGGTTTAATACATTTATATTTGTTAGAATGAATTATATATTATACTTGCTTGTGTTATATTTATTTCTAGCGCCCTAGAAATAAACTGTGTGTGCACATGGAAACATGTTGTTTATTTCTTAGTTGGTATTCTTATTCGAAATTTTTTTCTCCAGTGATTTGGAAATTTGTAAACTGTCTCTACTTTTTAATTAGTTACCCTTATACTTTCTGTATTAACCAACTCTAGATTTTAAAATTATGTAACCCTCTCTTAAACAATACAAAGACCTTGGAACACCTTAACTCTCTCCACCTTCTTCCACCTTACACGTCATTTTTTCTTGTTATTTTAGTTATATCTTTTTTACTTAAACACCAAATAGTAGGCATTATTGTTATTTTATACAGTTGTTATTTGTTTGGCTATCCCTGCATGTTTATCATTTTATTTCTTAAACATCCCTTCTGGTATACTTTTACTTCAGCTGTATTGTTCAGATCATTGTATTTTCTCAACTCTGTAAAGATGATACTCTGTTATGACTGTGAAAAAAGTCTGTTGATATTTCTGTGTAGTTTCTCTTTCTTTTAAGATCCTTTCCTTATTTTTGGTCTTTTTCTAGCTTATGTCTTGGGCTTAGATTTCTTTTTATAAATCCAGATGGACCCAGACATGCTTCTTAATTTTGTGGGTTCAAGGTTTTCCATCTGGAAAATGTATGCCATTAGCTCTTTAATCTCTTAACATTTTTCGTATTTTTTATCTCCCTTTCTCTTAATGGCAGTGTATGTGTAATTTCGTTGGATTTGTCTTCTAATTCTCTTTCAAGTAGTTTTTCAACACTTATGTTCTTCATTTATAGAAGTTCCATTTCTTATGATGTAATCTGCTTCTTCATTCCTGGTAACCTCTTGTTGTATGCTCCTCTGTAGTTAATTGTGCCATTTCTTTTAAGTTTTTCATACATTGCTGTTTTATGTTGCATGTTTGACAATAATATTGGGGTACTGGGGTGTTCAACCTGCTGTTACTGTGACTCTTGTTCAAGCCCCCAGAGAGGCCTGAATTAGAGCCTGGTGACCCTAGATTTGGGCTTCATTTCTGCTATCGTGGCTTCTGACATGAGACAGGGAATAATGCCACCCCAGCCCCCCTCCAGTCCAGCCTCAGGGCTAGGTTCTTTGTCCCCACCTTGCAGGTACCCTCAGTCCAGAAACCCAAAAGTAGCATTTTGTGTATGCGTATTGGGAGCATCCTGGAGACCTGCATGTTTATCAGTGTGTTGGTTAAACATTCTTTGTTACACCCCAGTCTATCCTTCTGACATTAGTTTTCGTTTTTTTTTTTTTTAAGTATATTACTTAAAAATTTTTTATGTGTACTTTTTGGTGGTAAAATTCTGTTTTTGTCATCTTGTAATTTTCTATATTTCACCCTTGTTCTTGAAAGATTACTCCATTAACACTTTGAGATTAATGGTTATATTTTCTCAGTACTTTAAAGATACTTAACGATGTTTGGCTTGGTTTTGTCCTCCATTGCGGCCATTGAAAGGCTGATGCCAGTGCTTTAGGAGTGGCACTCATGGAGAGATACACTGTGACTCTCGTGCATACGATGGCTATCCTGCCACAGGAGGAACTCAGGAACCTGGCAGCCCTAATTCCTCAAGGAGAGCCTGGGCCTAACCTTTTCCTGCCTTTTTTTTTTTTTTTTTTTTATTAATTTGGAGCCATTTAGAAATTTATATATTTCCGCAGTACAGAAAAGAATTATATATGAATGCAGAATATTACTTTTCCTTATTGGTTTTATTTCAGAGTTCTGTTTTTCCGTTCTAATAAGAAGGTAAGTCATGAAATAGTCCACATAATTGATTAGATTCTATTAATAGCAGAAATTTTAAAGGTAATCTCAGTTATTTATAGTCTAATGCAGAATACCCCTTCACCTTTACCTTGTTTCAAAGTAACTATTTGAATTATGCTAAAAATAATAAGGCCCAACTTCTGAGAGTAGCAAAAACACTATCTAAAATCTTCTACATTTTTTTCTTTAAACCAACTGAAGAGTTCATCAGTCTTTCTTTCCAGGCTTGATAGACCTTTACTGTAGGCAAAGGGGAGGTACGTGGTGATGAGGGTCTCTCCCTTCCCCCACCCCATCCCTTATACTTTCCTTCCTAAGGGCTCATGCTGCCAGGGAACTAACTGGAATGTAAAACAGACAAGACTTTATTTACATATTTTGTAAGTAGGAGGTGAGAAGGAGAGAAGAAGGCATCTACCAAAGGAGGTCAGATGTTGTAAGAAAAATATTTTTTATCAGCCTTTAAAACTGTATTGCCAATATCAACAAATTAAACCAAAAACAGTGTTAAAATTATGATTCCTAATATGGTATTAGAGAAGGAAGAATCTTATTTACCAATGATAATTCCCCAAATGAGAAAACTATAATATGAAATTATTTTAAATGAACCACTTAACTTTTAGTTCTGTTCATTGCCTTATTAAGTGGTTTGCCTTTTTTAAGAAATTTGTTTTTGGTCATCTTTGCATTTAGCATATTTTGCTATGGTTGTGTTTATAATTGTTTCTCTTCCCTAATAGAATGTGAGCAGCATCAATGTAGGGACCTCATGGTAGTCCCCACACATTATAGAGAATCCGACATTTATTAGATATTCTATAGATACTTCTCTTTTTTTTGAGACAAGGTCTTGCTCTGTCTCCCAGGCTAGAGTACAGTGGCGTCATCACAGCTCACTGAAACCTCTAACTCCTGGATTCACGTGATCGTCTTGCCTCAGCCTCCTGAATAACTGGGACTACAGGCATATGCCACCACAACGGGCTAAT
The DNA here is from genome assembly GCA_004363605.1 of Indri indri. Classification (NCBI taxonomy): domain Eukaryota; kingdom Metazoa; phylum Chordata; class Mammalia; order Primates; family Indriidae; genus Indri; species Indri indri. The sequence continues at coordinate 17,881 of RJWJ010009704.1, read as the reverse complement.
TTTTTTTGGTAATTTTTTTTGTAGAAGATGTGATCTCACTATGTTGCTCAAGCTAGTCTACAACTTGTGGCCTCAAGCAATCCTCCTGCCTCGGCCTCCCGAAGTGCTAAAATTACAGGCATGAGCCACTGTGCCCGGCTAGATATTCCACAGATAGTTACTGAATGAATAAATTTGTGATTTGAAAGTAGCTGAGGTTAATTATAATTGTGCTTTGTTTTCATTTCATTTTTTAAATTGTCAACAGTAATCCATTGCTTTCTTTAGCTGCCTATAATAATACATCAAAGAAGGAGATGCTGATAGATTTGGTAGGAATTGGCAGTGGCTTCACCAAGACAGAAGTTCATTTCTCTCTCATGTAAAATAAGTCCTAGACAGTCAGTCAGCCTCAGTCACTGGGGCTCCAGATTACTTTTACTTGCTATTTCATAATCCCTAGCCACCTCATGGCCTTGGATGGCTACTGGACCTCACCCATTATATGTGTATTCTAGCCCCCAAGAAGGAGGAAGAGATGGGCATTTTCTTTCTTTCTCCCTTCAAGGACACAAATGTGTATAAAGGAAGTCTTCACTTAATATCATCAATAGGTTCTTGGAAACTGTGACTTAAAACGGTATATATCAAAACCAGTTTTACTGTAGACTAATTGATAGAAGCAAGAATTAAGTTCTAACAGCATATTTTTGGTCACAAAATCATCACCAGACTTCTAGATAAAGGTCCAGAGACTTCTAATATTAAATGTTGAAATAAATGTGAGCTATGCATACATTTAGGAAAGGTTAATAAAAACAGATCATTGTTTACCCAGTTATTCCAGTTGAAGGTCGCAAGTGGCTGGAGCTTGTCCCCATAGCTCAGGGTGCAAGGCAGGAACTAACCCTGGATGGGACACCACTCCATTGCTGGCCCGCTAACACACCCACACTCACTCATCTTGGGACAGTGTAGACACACCAGTTCACCTAATTTGCACATGTTTGGGATGTGGGAAGAAACTAAAGTACCTGGAGAAAACCTGCATAGACATGGGGAGAACGTGAAAACTCCACATAGATGGTGGCCTCAGCTAGGAATTGATTTTCTTTTTCTCATTAATGTTATAATGAAACAACATTGAATGTAATGGTGGTGTTATTTAAGGACCTGTTGTATAATACTTTACCTTAGGGGACATTGACCAAAACATAGTCACATGGCCACAGCTACCTACAAAAGAGACTGAGAAATGCAGCACGGTACCGAAAGACAACTCTTTATTACCCAGGATGAAAGGGAGAGTATCATTAAGAAACAAGTGGCAGTCTCTGTTGAAGTTAGAGAATTTTAACATTTATCTGTTTTTAAGAGGCTTAACGTATAAGTTAGAGGGTAAAGTACCTCAGTTCTGTTTTTAAGTTAGACATAATTCTGAGAGTTTTGAGAAAAGGGTTGGATATGGACACTACATGAAACTGTACATTTAAGTTATATTTGAAGTTAGTTTTGCTTGCATTTTTGCCCGGGATTTAAATACTTAAGGAATTATGTTCAGAAAGTATGAGTTAAACAAGGTCACCAAAGAGTCTTCTCAGAAATATCACTGGAGGAGAAATAAATTTATCTTTGACATAAGAATTCACTTATAATAAACTTAGCTTCCTTTTAGTATGTAAATAAATCTATTTCAATCTGAGTCCACTTAAAGCCTGCCACGTTATGGGGTTGTGGACCTAAGTGCACATGTGTGCGACAAGACCACAGGCTGGGAGTATCTCAGCAGCGCCCAAGCACACTGTGGAGTGCTTGTCTTGGCAAGTGGGGAGTGGTGATAGCAGTGAAGCCTTCCACACTGTCATCTTCCCTCAACCATCCTGGATGGCAGTGTAGTATGACAGGGGGAGTGTGAGGCACTGCATAGTCCTCGTGCATAGGATGTGGGGGAACAGAGGTCTCCAAGCATGAGTATGCTGATTTCCAGAAACACTAAATGGTGGTGGGAATCATTGGAGAGATGAAAGGAATTTTGAGGTTTAACAAAACAGAGAGAAGACCTTGTCAGTCACGATGTTCTAAATATTTCATTTAAAATTAAACATTAAGAGAGTTCTTGTATAAAATTGATCACAAAAATAATTTCAAGTCCCAGAAACCCTAAATTTTCAACAGCTAAATTTACTGGTTTTGAATGCTTATGGTCTCATAATACCATTTACTCCATGGTCCAGTTACTTGTTTATATAAATATTTCACTTAAGAAAAGGAAAGATCCAGTGTTTTCTTGCCCTATGAGCTGTTATGGTACCTATTATGCCATATACTCTCAATAAGTAAGAACGTGAGTACAGCATCTCTCTTTGTGGCTTCAAATCCAAGTAAATTTGAATCTTAGAGATTAGATCATAGAAACTCTTTCTGCTAATCCTATCCTAAAAGAAAGGTAGGAAAAATAATGCTTGGAAGCTCTCTGCTATGTAAGCACAGGCAATCCCAAGGAAAGGTTCCTTGTCCAATGTACAACTCCCTCCTCATCTCTCTGTGTCTCCTTTCTGGAGTCTTTCTGAGCATTGTGGGAACCTTGTGTGGTTGTCCCTGTGGCAGCTGTGCACCTGACCCAGAGTCCATCCTTTTCCCCATCCCTGCCCTTACTGCCGTGCCCTAGCCCTGCCCATTCTAGCTTTCTGCAGCAATGTAATGTCCTTTGCCCATTCACTTCAGGAGCCATGAGCCATGTGGGGCAGCTCATCACTCAAGATACAGCTGATGTGACTGGGAACAGGACTTTTAATTTTAACTAAGTATAAAGGGCTGCATATATATAGTGGCTGCAGTATTGGACAACACTGCTCTAACCTAGTATTAACATCCTGTCATCTGTGTGTGGGTTCAGAAGGTTCCTCAGAACTGATGTGGGAATCTAATAAAAACTGATGCTTGGGTTTGGGAATTGGCAGTATTCTCAGAGCTTCATGGGAATTAGTTTTTTTATCAAATGAATTCGAATGTGTTTAGGATGTGCCCTTTGACGGTTAATAATAAAGAATCGGTTTATAATAAAGGACAGTAGTTATGTTTTTATGATATATAAGTTGTGTTTTATTATTTTATTCACATATGGGACAGTTGTGTAGAGTTTGGGCTCAAAGAAGTGTTATTCCGCATAAAGAAGTGTTATTCCGCATGAGGTTGTGAACCACTGCAGATTAGAGTGCACATCATAAACCAGGGCCAGACACAGCACAGATAGGTGACCTCGTATTGAAAATGGGACGGCCTACATGTCCCTGCCTGGTTTCCTAAGAGAGGTTTTAAATATAGATATCTATAATAGGCTCTTCCTAAAAACTTTGAACATAATACCTTAGGTGCTTCTCAGAGTCCTCTACCATGAAGTCGAAGTAGTTTGACTTCTTGATTAAAATGTATTCAAGGTGGTAGTGTTGAATTTTTGTGATAATCTTGTGTACTTTAGCCTCATATTTATTTTCTCAACTGCCAGGTATCTAAAAAGAGTTCTGATGTATGGACATATGTTCATTATTACGTGAAAGTATTTTTTTAAAACTGCATATATGCTACACATTGTCCTTAAGCTTTTTTTTTTTTAGTGGCGTTGTCTTCACGTTTGAAGTAAAATTAACACCTAGTAGTCATCTTTATTTTCACAAAGAAATATGCCCTCTTTTATATTTCTTGAAATACATAGCCTTCTTGGTCCATATTTAATTTTCCCATTTGCGACAGAAATTGTTTACTTTCCACCTGACTCTGAGAAAAATAAATGTGTAAGTAGGCTGACAAATCATGGTTGAGAGCCTCACAATTGGCAAGAGGACATCCCCTGCCTGGTCTTTCCCTCAACCAGAGACTGACATGGCCAGTCACCTTCTTGAAACGCCCACTAGGAGGGCGTGGACACCTCACTCAGCTTCATGTGTTGGTTCCCACCCACCTTCCCCTTTTCAGTGCATGGCATCAGCATTCCTTCTGCCATCTTTGACCTCTCTCTCCCTCACACCTTGTGTCCACTCACCATCCATGGGGCTAAGCCTAAGCATCTGAACCTCTCCAGTTACCACTTTTGCTGCCTGCCAACAAATGTCAGCCCAGGTCATGCCTCCCTCAACAATAAGCAGAAGGGCATAGTAAATGGACCAAAAGCTCTCGGGACAAGAAGGATTCTGAGGTATTTCCAGAAGAAAGGAAACTGGCCCCCTAGAGTTCTAGAAACTGTATAGACACATTCTTATTTGATCCTCAGCACCATTGTACACAGTAGGAACTGACATCCCCATTTTACAAGCAGATAACCTGAGGTTCTTGGGTGTCAGTAGCCAAATCCATCCTATGGCAGAGCCAAAATTGCAGTCAAGAAGTCTCTGATAGGAAAATAAGTGCTTTTTATTATTGCCTGAAAAGGAAGCTAGGAAAGAAAATGATCAGGAATAATGCCTTAGAGATTCTAAAGTGCTTTTCTTTTATGTATTTATTTTGCTACTTCCCAGTAGTAGTTAGCCTCAAAATCCTTAAAATGCAAAGACCCCTTGTTTTTAGGAGGCAACATGAAAAGGGAGAACTTGGGTGGACAGTCCCTCCTCATATCCAATAATCAAAATAAGATAATGGCAGTGCTGTAAAGGTAAGGAAGGGAAGTCACAAACAGACATGGTTAGAGTGCAGAAAACCAAGAGTTTCATGAATAAACTGATAGGTAAAACCAGAAAACTATATGTGATAGAACCCAAGAGAATTACAGGATATAGTAAACATGACAATAACAAAAAAGAGTGAGAACTGAAACCAGTTTTGGATTTAGCAAGGAGTTCATTGGTCTAGGTACTGCTTATTCTATAATTTGTAAGAATAGATTATGATATAGATGATAAAATAAGGGATTAGGTTTGGATATATAGGATTAACCATATAAACTAACATGATTTCTGTGTTTTTGTTCATAATGTCAGCTTATAGTTATGAAGTCATCCTGTGTTTTGATACTTTATATTCAGTTTATTGTTTTCTTTTGTTGATCCTGAAAAGATACCTGTATTTTGCTTTTCTACTTGCTCCTTTTATAATTTGTGTCTCCTGACATTCCCTAATCTCTCTAGAGGCATTATTTCATTTTACTAGTGCACAAGTGCCATCTAGTGGCCAAAACGCCTGGGTAACTTGTAACCCAAATTGCATGGAAAAGAGAGAATCAGCTGTTCTTTCTGATGTGTTTTCTTGGCCAGGGTGCTTTGAGGTTCTTTTTTTCTTTTTTAACCCATTCCAAATGATGAGGTTCTTGATAATAATCATCAATTTAATTTTGTAACCTGACTTTAAAGTTGCTGAGATTTCCAACATTTCCATATATTCAATTTTTGGACCCTGGGGCAAATCACTTAATTTCTTTCTATTTTTTTTTTCTAATGTGAAACTGATATGACAAGCCATTATTAGGTGAATGAGTCCTTTAATCAAAAAAGTCTGTTTTTAAAATCAGTCAACTATTAGTATAAGTGCAAATGATTTATTTTTTAAAAAACTCCCAAGGTACATCATGAAGCTTTTCCTAATCCAACCAGCTGTTTACTCTACAAATATAGTATTATCCAGTTGGAATTGTAATTGATGTTTATGAGGACAACCTTTTTTTTTTTTTTTTTTGAGACAAAGTCTCACTGTGTTGCCCGGGCTAGAGTGCCATGGCGTCATCCTAGCTCACAGCAACCTCAAACTCCTGGGCTCAAGGAATCCTTCTTCCTCAGCCTCCCAAGTAGCTGGGACTACAGGCATGTGCCACCATGCCCAGCTAATTTTTTCTATATGTTTTTTGTTGTCCGATTAATTTCTATTTTTAGTAGAGATGGGGTCTCACTCTTGCTCAGGCTGGTCTTGAACTCCTGATCTCAAACAATCCACCCATCTTGGCCTCCCAGAGTGCTAGGATTACAGGCGTGAGCCACCGCGCCTGGCCTATGAGGACAACCTTTAAGCAGTATCTGGAAAAGAACAGTTTGCTTTCTTTTCATTTTTTCTCTCTTTCTGTGTTTTTTTGGTTTGGTTTGGTTTTTTTTTAGTGGGGGAGTGGGTTTTGAGAGACACGGTCTTTCTCTGTTGCCAGGCTAAAGTGCAGTGGCACAATCATAGTTCACTGTGCCTTTGAACTCCTAGACTCAAGCGATCCTCCCACATCAGCCTCTTGAGTAGCTGGGATTACAGGTATAAGACACCACACCTGACAGAGAACAATCTTTTTATACATTGTAATTTACAAAAAGGCAATATTTTAGAAGAGTTTTCAACAATAAGGGCAAAAAAATCAAAAGGATTTTTACTTAAGCTAACTTGTATTCATGTTTTCTGTACCTAGAAAATGATTTGTCCCACCCTTTCTGTGAATCTACTGGTAAATTGCAGTGTTAATACTTGTTTCTGTCCTGAACAATATATGGAAGGATAAATAATTTACAGTGCTTTTCTGTTCTTGCAACTGTGTCATATTAATTGATTTGGTGGTGTTATTTGTTAATACACTTCTTTTTATATTTCAGAAAAGATGTTGGTTTAAAGCGATTTTTTCCTAAGAGTTTACTGGATTCTGTCAAGGTAATTAGAGTCTCCTTTATCATAATCAAATAATGAAATTATACCAATACTTTTTCCCCGATGGTAAATTGCTTTTGGGAAAATAAAATGCAGTTTTCTCCCCTACATGTAAAAGTTATGGTATAAAAAGCTGACAATTTATTCTAGTTGTATTAATGGCAAGTAGATTCTTACAGGTATAACTTTCTCCCACAAAACCATGATTTCACTTCTTGATTGTGTGTGATGCTCAGCTAATTACAAAACTAAAGAAGTTACATGCAGAGAAGTCCCTGTCACCTAGGTCTTTACAGTCTCAGATAGTTTGATATGAAGAAGAAAAGGAGCAATATGTAAAAGAATTGTGGTGGTAGAATCATGAATATTGTGTGTGTATGGGTATCAGTGCATCCTGAAGGTGTGTCTTCTCCTGTTTCAACCATGTGGACGTGCCTCCGTGTTAGAAACTTTGGATAGAGCCTCAGTTCCTATCCCTCCCGTAGCTCTCACTCGAGCAGAGAGAGCTCCCAGTAAAGGTAGGGAGTAGACTCTGAAGTGTGGTTTCCCAGCCAATCCAGAACATAGGTCAAGTTGTTCACGTGCAGCGGGGAGACACAGACTCTTGGGCCTGGTTTCTTACTTCCACAATGGAGAAAATAATATTTTGTAGGGTTGTTGTGAATATTTAACAGATTAAAATATACATTACTTATCACAGTACCTGTCACATAGCAGTTCATAAACAGTGGCTGTTTCTGCTCTTTTTATTACTGCAAAGGTCATGTTCTACATTCTGTCAACTGAGGCCCAAGCAGGATGAGACATACGTTATGAGAGAATGTAGCATAGTGTTTCAGAAAACTGGCTCTAAAACCAAACTGCCTGGTGAAAATCCTGACTTCACCAGCTTGAACTGCCTGTGACTTTGGAGAAATTGTTTAATCTGTATTTCAGTTCCCGTATCTGTAAAATATAGATAAAACCAGTTTCTAATACATGGGGTTCATGTAAGGATTAAATGGGCTAATATTTATAAAATCTTATAACAGCAGAATAATTGCTCAGGAAATGTGACCGAGTGTGACGAGGAGGGTGAGCATCATCCTTGTTCCACTGGTAATAAAAGGCAAAATTTTGCAATTTTATTGCATAGGTCTGAGACACATTTCCATATACCATAGTCCTGTAGAATGGCTGGATCAGTTAACATTAGCTTTTCCATAAACAAGCTATGTCAATACATTTGCTTTTCTAAAAGCCATTTTGTTTTACCTGCCTTTTTTCCTTTGTATTTACATTTCTAGGGAATTGTTTTCAGTTAACATTCACAACGAGTTGTTGGACGATACCTTATTATATTTGGTAGAACTTGAATAGCTGTGTTTAATGCCACAAACAGAATCTGGGGTGTATGTGCCTTAATTACTAAGAAAAATTCGTAAGATATTTTAAATCTCCGCCCCTTTGATGTTAGTGCTGTCAAAGACACATTTTTTAAAATTCCTGTACCAGTAAAACTAGTATGTCAAACCCAAATTGAGGGAGAGTCTATAAAATTCTGATCATTGCTGTTCAAAACTATCAAGGTCATGAAATAGAAGAAAAGACCAAGAAGGAAGGAGGCTGAAAAAAAAAGATGAGTAAATGTAGTGTGAAATCTGGAACGGTGAGAGGACATTAGTGGACAAACTAGTGAAACTGAATTTGAGAGTGTAGTTCAGTGAATAGTATGGTACCACTGGGTACCAAAGAAGCTTCCTCTACTGGCTTTGCAGCTCTACCATAAACCTAAAATTAGGTGGCAAGTCAAAATGGCCAAAGTACAATTTATTGCAATATAATTCACAGTAGAATCCTAATTTCAGAACTAGATATGTTAAGACTTCAATAAAGTAGTTTCTTAGAATACTATCAGGAACACTTATTCTTAGAGAAAACAGTCATTTCATTTCTGTGATCAGAAGGTGAACATTTCAGGCTTAATATTTTTGTTGAGCATGGAAGTGCAGGGCTTGGTGCAGTCATTCAGCAGTGAATTCCTGGTATCTGTGCTGGGCCAGGCCATGAGGGGGGATGCCTGAGGGAATGAAGCTTCTGCTGGCAAAGGTTATCGTCTGGCAGAGGCCCTGCGGACAAATGGAGGGAACAGTGCTCTTTGCATGCACCATTAATATGTCCGTGTTTAGCGTTTGATGGATGGGTTGATAAGTGATTCCTTAATAATAATATATCCTGCTATTCTTTTATTGCAAATTTTCTTTACCATTGCATTATAACCTTATCATCTGGGAAGCCTTAGGAATCCATTGTTGCTAGCAGCATCTGATAATCATTCATTCAGTTGACTAATATGAAATTATGTTTGTAGTTCCACGTGGCTGAATAGCAGCAATTTCTGATGGTTCAACCTAATAATACTGCTTCATTTTGAAGAAATACCACGTTCTTGGTAATTTTCTCTTTACACGTGAATTGGTTTAAAATAGAATAGTGTGCATAGATAGATGCCTAGTTTCCTAAATCTAGGCAAACACAAAGCAGGTGTTAAAACTGGAAATGTAATGTAAAACCATCTTGCTTGCTCCTGCTAGTTTAGGAAGTACATTGATTAATACCAAGATATTCTAGGAAGTTAGATTTTGTGGAATTTTTTCCTGAGTAATTAGGAAAGAAATAATGCTTTCTCAGATATCCTTGTTATAAAAGCTAATTTTGGAGCTTTTTTTGAACAGCACAGATTTTCTAGTTCTTATCCCACATTGAACATAGGTTTAGAACTGACAGCCCTCTCTGGTGGTCACATTTAAGCACAGACTATAAGAAAGATTGGGTACACTCCTGGCAAAGCACCTCATTTTAGTTGGTGGGGAGGAAGAGAGTTGTTTCTGTGTCCATAGAAAACTAACTCTGAATGATATCATTTCCCCCTACTTCAGCTACTTGAGCTTATTGGTTTGTTGTTGATCACTGTGACTTCCTAGTTCTTAACTTGGTAATACATACAAGCAGGATCAGCCAGGTAAAGGAACCTGCAGAAAACTTAACACATTTCCCCCGTGTTCAAGTGAATGAGACAAATACAGTAAAATTAGAGCTTGTTTTCAAGCACATTTGCCCAGTTACTCAGAAATTTTCCAGCAGTTTAAATAATCAGAGTGAGCAGTTTAGTTCTTTATTATTGCATTTCTAAGAGAGTTTTGGATGAGAAAAAGAGGGCTCACTTTATTTAGCACAGGCTGATAGCTTCAATCCCTATTGTAGGAGAACAGCACTCAACTTCTTTCTTTTATATTTCTCGGCCATCACTAGACACTTTTGCAAAGAGAAATGATGAGGACTTGAATTTAAAGGAGACAGAGGGTAGAGATTTGTTGGGTTACATTTGAAGGACGTTAAGGATATAAGGCCTTACAGGACTTAACCTGTTAGTCTGTGGGAGGAGGGAGAAGAACGTGCAGGGCCTGGCCTCCCCTCAGATTTCTGCCTCTTACACTTAGGTGGTCACTAGTGCTGGTAATCAAAGACGCAGTATTGAAGCAGAAGCAGAATTGAGTCAGACTGACAGCAGTCCATTCAGCTATGTATATACTGAGCTTAAGATGCTGTGAGACTGTGGAGGTCAAGAGGAAGGGGAAGGAGGGGGTTCAGAGTGATAGAGTGGCAGCTATGTCAGGTGTAATGTCAGGCGGGGTAAGTGACCAGCACAGCTGGAATATCAGTGGCATGTTAGGTTTTAGATGTCTGTAGGGAATCCAAGTCGAACTGCCAGGCAGGTAGATATATATGTGTTTGAAGCTCAAGCGGGGGATTCTAGTTCCTCGACTTCCGTTTCTACTACTTCATGGAGTATTTTATATTTTAGGTAACGAATGAACGGGAGTAACTTTGTAGTATTATCGCTTGTTTGTAAACAAGCAGCTGGTTGGGAATTAGGTACAAAGCAGAGAATTAATTTCCGGACCTCTTTTATATAGTTTTTATTCTTTGCATGTCAGTATTTCTCTGAGATAAAATATTCCTCTTAGAGTCATAAATGTGTTTTTTTTTGTTTTGTTTTGTTTTTATTCCAGGGTATTGTGAGGGTACAAACACTACAGTTACACTTTATGTCTTTGCCTCACCCAAGTGCGGGTTAAAGGCATGCCCTTCCCCCCGCCCCCCTTAGTGCTCCCCGTGTCCTTTAGTTGTTGATTTGCCCCCCCATCCCCCTAATCCCTAGAGAGTATTTCTGCCATGTGATCAACCTAGTGTTGATCAGTTAGAACCAGTTTGATGGCGAGTACAAGTGGATCCCATTCTTCTGCTCTTGTGGTGCTTCATTTTCGATAATGGGCTTAATTTTAATCCAGGAAAGTGTAAGAGGTGCTAGATCACTGTCGTTTCTTATGATTAATATTCCATTGTAAATATATACCAAATTTTATTAATCCACTCATGGATTGACGGGCACTTGGGTTGTTTCCACATCCTTGCGATAGTGAATTGTGCTGCCGTAAACATTCGGGTGCAGATGTCTTTATCATAGAATGTTTTGCAACCCCATCAACAAATGGGCAAAGGAAATAGAAACTTTTCAATAGAGTCATAAATGAATATATCAACTTTTTATTAATGTTAATAAAAATGATTTGCCATTGTGTTCTAGTCCATGTGCTTATTTGACAACCTTTCTTTGCAACCGCTACCGTATTCTAATTTGTCGTAGCATAACACTTCAAGAGTTTTAAGGTGTTCCAGGGCTTTTGCTCAGCCTATTTTCTACTTGCTGATGGAAGAGACCTCTTACGATTAGAACATTGATTGGCACATTGAGGCAGCTTGTTCTAATGACAGAATGTTTAAAGTCTGAACTGTCTTCCTTCTTACATGCTAGAAAGTGAAGTATTATTTAATTGCAGGATAGAACCAGATTTTATTCATCCATTCTGTCTATTGGGGAGGGTGCCAGAATCCAAGTTGTTGTGGTAGAGTTATGCAATTATTCACTTTTAAGCACATAATGAGTTTCAGCTGTGGGCCACACTCTTACCATTAAAGAGATAACTCCGGCTCTCTTCTCACCCACAAGGATCTTCCATAAGTTCCATGTTTAAAAATACATACAAGATGAGACGAAACCCATAGGATGTGGTAGTCATTTCTTCCTGGTGCTGCCTGGAAGAACATGTTAGAGGAGAGGGTGCTCGAAATGGTCACACAGCTAGCAAAAAGAATTCAAGGAGTTCTGCCTTGGAATCCCAGCTCTTCTACCCCCACATTGTTACCTAATCTTTCCGAGTCTCTGTTTGCTCACTAATAGAATGTATGAAAAATAGTATCTACTTTGCAGAGGACGTTGTGAAGTTTATTTCCAGGGAAGGGTCTGCAGATGTCTTTCCTAACATCATTTTTTGGTGTGTGTGTTTTAATCAGTGCCCAACAGCAGTGTGTCCACAGAATTACACTATTGTTCCTATAGCCATGAATGAAGCTCAGAAAGCTTTCTCCAGCTCTCCTCTGATCTGGAGAATAAGGTAGCTGTTCTGATTCTTCAGTGTATTCCAAGTGCCAAGCACAGAATAGAATTTCCTTAGTGGATTTGTTCTGAGTCCAAAGTGTAGCAGACTTACATCTTAGGAACTGGTTTACATTCAATGAATTACCAGGATGGTGTATTGTTAATTTGTGAGAAAAACGTCTGTTGGCAGCTGCAGATGTACTCAAATCTCCATGTTCAGTCTACACACTCCTGGTAGACAGACCTGCATAGGTGACCATAGTCAGAGAATGTTTGGAAAGCCTGGAGTCAGAACAACTGTTAAATACTGTCAAGCTTAGCCCTGTGCTGAGAGTGGCCTTTTTCAGTCCCTTGGCTCATGACCAATTCTTGCATGGCCAGTCCCAAAAATACGTTTCCCACATTTTTCTTTATAGAGCATCCAAAGCTGACCAACTCATTATGTGCTAACCTTGAACCCATTTTATTTCTCTTCTGTTTAGATTCTGTGATCTAAAGCGATAATTAATCCTTTTCAAAACATCTATAATTCTTTTTCCACTCTCTATCATACTTACCTGTCAAAACAGCAGCCCTGGTTAAAACTATTAGCCAGCCTGCCTGGCTTTAGCCCTCTCCACTTTATTTGCAGGTGTCATCTTATTCCACGTGTGTGTGTGTGTGTGTGTATATATATATATATATATATATATATATATAAATAAATACCTTAGCTGGTGACTCTGAGATTTCTGTCACCAGCCCTGCCTGCTCCTGAACTCCAAACTTATATCCAAATATCTATTTGACGGTTCAAGTCAGAAGACTTCAGGATCACCAACATGTCCAGAATTAACACTTTATTTTCCTCACCAAGCCGGCCCCTTGCGTTTGCCCATTTTTTTTCATCCAAAACTGTAGTCATCCTGGATTCTTCACTTTGCTCCTGTCCCACATACAATTGTCCAGATGTCCCAAAGGTGCCCATTGCTCTCCTTCACCACCACCTTGGGGTCCACACCACTAGTGTTTCTTGCTTGGACTATTTCGGTGACCTGACTGGTCTTTTTACTTTCTCTCTTACACACTCTCCCAACCCTCTGTATGTAAGAACAGAGTGAGCTTTATAAAATAAAAATCACATGCCTTGGGTAATCCTCAAGCGTTCTGATTTTTTGGCTTGTTGAACTCTTGTCTGCCAGGAAATCTTGTCTTCTGTCTCTGGTCTTTTACGTTTCCAGTAACTGCAGCCTCTCCCTGATTGTGTGTATCCCACTCTCCTGTCTTTCCAGCTCATTCTCTGTGGTGTCCCAGATCTAGTAATCCTTACACCTCACTGGGACCTTCAAGCCACTCCAGACAGGCTGTCACTTCCATGACCCCACGCAGAGTATGCCATGCCCTCCTGGGTCACCTCGTACCTGCCTCTGCAGCCACACCGCAGCCTGGGACCCTGGCTGCTCTCCATCCCCATGTCCCCTGGTCCTTCAGTCGCCTAGCTTTGATTCCTCTGTGTGCTGGGCCAGCCAGGACCTCCCCTTGAACTCTACTGGTCCTTTACATCCAGCAGCCTGCCTGACACCTCTGCTTGGATTCTCATATTCTCCTGGTATTTCTCTGACCTTCACCCACCAACCTGTTCTTCTCACAGTTTTTGCCATTTCAGTTCAATGGCAACTCTTACCAATCAATCAGCATGTCTTGTTGGTTCTCTTTTCAGAATAAATCTAGAATCTGACGACTTTTCACCCCCCTTCTGTTTCTGTACTCGTGCAAACTGTTACCTCCTGCTGGATTATTTGGGTAGCCTCCTACCTGGTCTCTCCTGCTCCTGTGATGACGGCTTACGATACAGCAGCCAGAGTGTCTCTGTTAAAACTTGAGTCAGGTAGTGTCACTCCTCTGCCATCCAAGCCATCCAAGGACTTGGTATCTCTTCTGGGTCAATGCTGAGTACTAACCATTCCTGTGTTCTCTAGCTCCTCTTCCTCTGACTTCATCACATAGCCTCGAACCACTGGCTTGCTCAGGCTGCTTCATACACTGAGGCCTGGGGGCTTGCTGCCTGGAAAGCCCTTCCCTCCACTGCACATGTTCATATGTATAAATAGAAAACTCAATAAGGGAAAAAGGACCAAAAGACTATCATCTCACTGCACAGAAAAAAAGCCTTGTTGGTTTATCCTTCAGGGGAGCATTGCTGTGTGCTTCCCAAGGCTCACATGTGTTTTCTCTCCTTTCAAAGGCATCTGTACCATATTTACTGATTGTTTTGTCCTCTTTTTTCATGTTAACAATATGGTATGGATTTTAGTGTCAGTAAATTAGTTCTACAAAACAGTTTTCAGGGCTGCATAGAATATTGATTAGGTAGATAGATACAATATGGTTTATGTAACCCATCCATATGTTAATACAAACAATCCTACAGTGAATCTCCTTGTTGCTGAATCTTTGCATGTATCTTTAATCATTGCTAAAGAAGAATGTTACGTAATTTTCTGGAACAAGAGTTGTGGATTTTTAAGGTTTTTGATTTGTGTTGCCATTTGGAAAAGTATATCAGTTTTTCCCTTTTAACAGTGGAACATGTAAGTACTTTTGTACCTTCACTTGTCATTTCTGGTTCATGTGCATATGAGGTACAAATTTCTGTTTAAGATATAAAGCTCTATATGTGAACTATACAGTTAAAAATGGTTACGATGATAAATTTTATATTGTGTTTTTTACCATAATTATTTTAAAAAGCAATGATAAATGAATTTATAGTTATTTGACAGGTGTGATATTTTGCTGGTATTAAGTGGTAGGTAGGAAAGAAATCTTACTATTATTGCCATGGTCTTTATGCATTGCTGACTCTAAAAAAGATTTTTTTCTAATTTTATCATGCAGGCCAAAACACTAAGAAAACTGATCCAACAAACATTTAGACAGTTTGCCAATCTTAATAGAGAAGAAAGTATTCTGAAATTCTTTGAGATCCTCTCTCCAGTGTACAGATTTGATAAAGAATGTTTCAAGTGTGCTCTTGGTGTAAGTATGGGACATGAGAAATACTGGACTAGTCTGATTTCTTCTGCTTTTCCTTAACCATTACTGTATATCTAAATTTCCAATAGAAAGAAAGCTAATATGTCCCATTTTGTAATAACAGAATATTACTTCATCATTTTTATAGTGGGAAAAATAGAAAAAAAATTTATCAGTATGAGAATAAAATCACCTTTTTTAAAATAGCATGTCTATGTTTACAGTTTGGTTTTCTTATTCCAGCCCTGTGATTTATTGATTAACTCTTCTCTCTAAGGGCTAGTTTACCTATTCAAATAATCATCTAAAAGAAACCATTGGCTCCAGGTATGTTGGAATAAGCACAGTGCATCTCTGTCTAGGCTGAACAGATCCTGGGTCAATGAAGTGGCGAACATTAATGTTTTATCATATTTGGTTAGATAGATTAATAGCAAAGCAAGCCAGCCCCTCTTTGGTCCTTTAATACTGCTTTTCCCACCCCTGGGCTGCAGACCAATACCATTCCGTGGCCTCTTAGGGTCTGGGCCGCACAGCAGGAGGTGAGCTGTAGGCAAGCAAAGGAAGCTTCAGCCATTCCCTGTTGCTGGCATGACTACCTGAGCTCCACCTTCCCTGCTTCCCCTCTGTCCTGTGAAAAAATTGTCTTCCATTAAACTTAGGAACTGGGCTGCACAGCAGGAACTGGTCCCTGGTGCCAAAAAGGTTGGAGACTACTGCTTTAATATATCCATGGCTGTTTATCTAAAATATTTCTTTTTTCCTTCTGGCATCGCTGTCCTCACCTGTTTCAACAATCTTCAAAAGTCAAGCTGGATTATTTCAGTGGAGCTGGCAATCGGCCCAGAAGAAGGAATCAGTTACTTAACAGACAAGGGCTGCAATGTAAGTCTGCTTCTGTGAAGTCTCAGGAACTTGACTTCAGACAAGAGGAATGAAATTGAGGAAATGGGATATTCTTCTGGAAAAGACATTATTCTGCAATTAAATCTTTCCATTGCATGGCATTTGTTGCTGAAGGAGGGGGCAAGTAAGAGAAAGTCTAGGCCTCTGTTGGAATTCTTCAAAATTCTTTAGTTTTGGAGGGAAAGGAATCATACAAGTTATATGTATGTTAGTAAGACCAGGATGGGGTCGTTCTGATTTATCTGGAGGTTGTTTAAATATTTTTTTAACTGAGCTCTGGATACGATTTGGGTATATTTATATTGGCTTCATATCCTCCTAGTCTTATCTTAACTGAGAAAAAATGTCCATCAGTTGGAAACCCTGCTTATTTCCAACTGCCACACCAAACCTCCCTTCTTTTATTGTCTTCTCAGCAGAGGTGCTAATCTCTTCCTGTGGGTTCCTCTTTCATTCTTGCAGCAAGTATTATTGAGCACCTGCTTGGTACCAGGCACTGGTTTGAGATACAACAAGGAACAAAACAAAAGTTCTTACCTTTATGTAGCTTATAGTCAGGTGTACAAAATAAATATGGAACAGGCCAGGCTCAGTGGTTCACCCCTGTATTCCCAGCACTTTGGGAGGGCAAGGCGGGAGGATCACTTGAGGCCAGGAATTCAAGACCAGCCTGGGCAACATTGCAAGACCCCATCTCTACAAAAAATAAAAAAATTAGCCAGGCATGGTGGCATGAACTTGTAGTCCCAGCTATTTAGGAGGCTGAGGCGAGAGGATCACCTGAGCCCAGGAATTCAAGGTTACGATGAGCTATGATCTCACCACTGCACTCCAGCTTGAGCAACAGAGCAAGACCCTGTTTCTTTATACACGCACACACACAAGCACACACACGGAACATATCTGTGTTGCATACTGATAAGTACTAAGATGAAAAGTGGAACCGCTTCAGGGAGGTTGTGTTGAGAAGGGCACGCTCCCCTTTAGATCAGTGGTCAGAATGTAATCCTGAGGGGCTCTTCTCAGGCCTGTACCACCAAGTGTTTTTTTCCACTCACAGAGTTTTATGATTTGAACTTTTTACTTAATTTATTCATACATTTTTCTATACACATAATTTTACATAGGGCATAAATGTGACCAAACCATGTCACATCATAACCTGCTTTTTTCCAAGCACACTCTCTGGTTTCCATTCCTACTCTGCTTGGCTCCTGCTTCCACCAGTCCTTTGTCTTCATCCTTCTCTGCCCCCGCCTTCTCTGTCCCCCCATACTCACATGTAAGTGACTCAGGAACTATTCTGCTGTTCATCTCCATGCTGTGTTTTGTTATTCAGAATGGGGTCATTATTGGGCACCCTGCCCTGCAGCCTGGATATTTCACTCTGAACCTGGTAGAAATTCCTTCAGTTCCACCCTGGCTCTTTCCCTTCTCTCTCTGGGGGCCAGATAGGACCATGTAGAGGACATGCACTTTGCTTTCAGATTTCTACCCCCTACACAATGACATAGTAAATATTCTTTTACACGTATCTATGTGCCTTTTCTCCTTGCAGAAGAGATTTCCAAGTATGGAACTGCAGAATCCATGCACATAGTGGTAATTTTAAAAGAAGCTGCCATATTTCTTTTCAGAAAGGCTAAGAAGCTTCATATTTTTACCAGCAGTGTATGAAAGTACTATTTTCCCACTCATTTGGTAGCAGTAGTTTTAATAACTCTTTTCATTTTTCTATTTTAATAGGTACAAAGTGATTCCCATTACTCTTTTTGTTCAATTTGATGTAAAGTAAGCATCTAGTGAATTTAAACATATTTTTACATCCTGGCTGTTTCTCTTCCCACCTCTGTGAATTATAATAATGGCTCATGTCATGTATTTTGCCTATTTCATCAACAC
>RJWJ010009703.1:0-49191 GCA_004363605.1 Indri indri | reverse complement strand
AAGAATGTCTTTCTTTACCCTCATGCCTAAAACACAACGTATCAGACTATAAAATCTTTTAGTTGTTTTTTTTCCTTCAAATCCCTTCAGATGTTCCAAATTGTCTTGGGAATGTATTGTTATGCAGAAGTTTGAGGCCAGCTTGATTTTTGTTCATTTCTATACAGCCTGCTTATATGCTTCTGAGATCTATTTTCTTTATCTTTTAGCTTTTGAAATCATAAATGTTGACAAATTTGGGTTATATGCTATTGATAGTCCAAAGATAACAGCAAAATTACTGTAGCAGATATATATATTGACACATTTCTGAGCTTAGGGTAAAATATGGAATGATGTTATAATCCAGAGTTCTTTGGATCAGATGCAGTCCTGCTTAATTATCTGTTCTAATTAAAAGATGTCTTAATTTTTAAATCAGATTTTCTATGGATTATTAATAACAACTGGGATTATGAAATACAAGTCTGTAATAAGCAGAATCACTTGTCTGGAAATTTCTTACTTTAAAATCTGTATAAATCTGTATAACTACTTTCACCCTCCTATTTCAAAATATCAAAGCTGTAAAGGCTAGCTAGTGTTTACTCTTTTTTAGAAAGTGACATATATGTAGAGCTCTAGCTTTTATATCAGAGAGTGGATGTTGTTATAATCCGACTTGGCCATTTTATAGGCAAAAACACTAAGAAGATTTAATTATCATTTTAACTTTTCACTTTTTTTTCATTTTGGAGAAATTATTATTCAAATTACAAGCATTGTTTTGTTTCTTTCTAACCTTGTTGTCTCAGGGTATCATTTTTATAGGCTGTAAGGTCCTTAAAGGTGGGGTCAGGTATCATTCATTTCTGTATTTGTAAGACCAAGCCTAACAACGAATTCGAAAGGAGCTGAGAGGGGGCAGACTGTGGGTTGTATGCATTTATACCAACCTGCATTTAAGAAAGGAGTCTTAATAGCCTAACTCCCACCACTATGTGCTCCTCTGAGCCTCCCAGATCAGACAGCCTACCTTCTGGCTCTATTTGTGAACATCCCTTCTGAAAGCATGGGTTGCAATTGAACATACACAGAATATCTGCCTTGGAAGGTCCATTGCCCACACCACCCATGCAGATTAACTGAGGAATGGTACTGTCAATAGCATATCTCAAGATACTGTCAACGGTATCTTGAGAGTCTGAGGTCAGGGCTAGGATCCCTGTTGTGAAGCTTTAGTATAGTTTAATCAACAGCCAATACGGTGCAAATGCTGAAGGAGAAAAAGGAATGCAAGTTCTGAAATCTTCTCAGAGAGGTGAGATTTAGCTAGATGGCAGTACTAGAGAACAACATAAGATAACAAACAATTCATTGCTAACTTATTTGGCACAGAACATAAGGAATTTGGAGTGATACATAATGGATTCTCAAAAAGTCTGTGGAAAAATGGAATTAAAAGATAAAAATAAAAAATATAAACTTTAGTTCTCAACATAAGCTCAATCAAGTTCAAGACACTTCTGTAAGTCATAATATCAGCCATTTAGTCCATCTTTAAAGAACTGAGGTTCTTGGGAATTTAACCATGCCAATGCAGTCTTTTTTATGTTATTAACTGGGGGAAAATGGATGCTCTTTACAGATTTTTTTAAGATTAGGAAATAAAGAGAAGTCAGAACTGTCAGTTCACTGCAGTTTGGATGTTTGGCCCCTCCAAATCTTATGCTGAAACGTGATTCCCAGTTTTGGAAATGATACCTAATGGGAAACGTTTGGGTCATGAGAATGGATCCCTTATGAATAGATTAATCCCCTCTCTGGGGAGGAGAGAGGTGAGTGAGTTCTCTCTATTAGTTTCTGCAAGAGCTAGTTGTTAAAAGGAATCTGGCACCTTCTCTACATCCCCTGCTTCCTCTGTTGCCCTGTGCTCTCTACATAGGCTGGCTCCCTTTTGTCTTTTCCATGAGTAGAAGAACCCAACGACCTCACCAGAAGCCAACCAGATGCCAGCATCATGCTTCTTACATAGCCCACAGAACCATGAGGCAGATAAACCTCTTTTCTTTATAGATTGTCCAGCCTCAGTTATTTTTATAGCAACACAAATAGACTAAGACAAAGGTGGATGCCTAATGATTTCCCATCAAAATTTTCACAAAATTGCCCTTGTTTGATGAGAAGAATGAGCAAGAGCATTGTCATGGTGGAGAAGGACTCTCTGGTCAGGTTTCCTGTGCATTCTTCTGCTAAAGCTTTGGCTAACTTTCTCAAAACTGTCTCATAATAAGCAGATGTTATTACTCTTTGGCCCTCCAGAAAGTCAATAAGCAAAATGCCTTGAACATCCACAAAAACTGTTACCATGACCTTTGCTCTTGACCAGTTTGCTTTTGCTTTGACTGTACATGTCTACCTCTTGGTAGCCATTGCTTTGATTGTGCTTTGTCTTCAGGATCGTACCAATAAAGCCATGTTTCATCTCCTGTTACAATTCTTTAAATAAATGCTTCAGGATCTTGATCCCAATTGTTTAAATTTCCATGGAAAGCTCTGCTCTTATCTGCAGACTATCTGAGCATGATGGTTTTAGCACTCATTGAGTGGAAATTTTGCTCAACTTTAATTTTTCAATCAGGATTGTGTAGGTTTAACCAATTGAGATGTCCATGTGTTGGCTATTGTTTCTGTTGTTAATCATCAGTCCTTTTCAATTAGAGCACAAACAAGATCATTTTTTTCCTTGCAAATTAATATGGATGGTCTGCCACGGCAGGCTTCATTTTCAACATCATCTCATCCCTTCTTAAAACAAGTTATCCATTTGTTAATTGCTAATTTCTTTGGGTCATTGTCCCATAAACTTTTTATTAAGCATCAGTGATTTCACCATTCTTCCATTCAAGCTTTACTATAAATTTGATGTTTGTTCTTGCTTTAATTTTAGCAGAATTCATGTTGTGCTGATAAGGGCTCTTGTCAAACTAATGACTTATCTTTCACAGTGCCTCAAAGTAGATCCTGTTCAGACGTGTTATAATAAGTTAATATGAGTTGGTGTAAAAAAAATTTGAAATCCATGCATAATTTTTTAAGGATGCATTTTCCATGAACTTTTTAAATACCCCTCATCTGGCCCAAGAGAGTCTCAGTATTAATTGAATTAGGCTCTCAACATTTTAGGGACAACGTTATTCTCTTTATATCCTCAGGGCACATATACCTATATAATAAATTGCACTGTACTTGATCCCATTTAAATTAAAAATATTTAATCTTAATTCCCCAGAGGATTTTTAAATCATGTTTTCTGACCATTTCTTTGATGAACAGGTAAAGTCCTGTCAGTAGCTTAAATATTTCAACAACTATCAAGTGGACTTGTGAGCAGAAACTTTCATTGTGATGGCTGGGTCATTGCCAGTAGAACTGAACTTCTTTACCTAATCAAAAAAGGTAAATCAAGAATTCTTCATCATGAATTACACTCTGGATTTACATTTCGGCTTCTAGCCTTGCCACAAGTTTGTGAGAGGTTTGGTTAGAGTTAAAGAACTGCCTTCCTGGCGGGTAGGAGCAACACTTGTGCCCTCTCTCATGTTGTTCCCTAGTAAACTTTTCTAGCATTGTCTGGTACTTCTGTCTGGTAGAATTCCAGAGTCATGATGGCTCGGATCAGTCAAAATCACTTGGGGATGATATCATCCAAATCCTAAAACCATCATAAAATAGATGTCAAATTGTATATAATCACAAATAATAGTCACAGAAGAATCTTTAAATACCTCCTACTATACAATTCTTTCTTTATGATGCAAGTTGAAATTCAAGGCAAGAATTAAAATTCTTCAAGGCAATAAATATTAAAATAAAGTAAAAATTCAAAACAATAAGTAAAAAATAAGGAACTTATTTCAAGTTCCTCCCAAAATTACCCTATCTATGTATCCCATGAACTCGTGTGTAGCTTCCAAACTATGGTATCTATATTCCTGGTAACTAATCTATATATTTTATTCTGTTTAATGCAGTTTAGAAATAGCTAATATGTATTATTTCTAAATACCTGCCACTGTTCTAGGTGATTTGCATATATTTACTATTCAATCTGCATTTACCTTTTGTTATTCCTACCTTTTGTTATTAGAAACTGAGACACAGAGAGAAAAGTATCTTTCTCAAGGTTGCACAGGTAGGAAATGATGGAACTAAGATCCAGTCCCAGGCAATCTGATTCAAGCATCAAAGCGTTTATGACACACAATAATGCCTCTTGAAAATTCTTAATTTGCTATACACATTTATCAAATTCTATAATTTTAAATAGAGTTTTCTGAGTGGGAGGGGGAAGCAAAGGAGAGCTGCTCAAAAAATGTTAGAATCAAATGTTATACTGCTGTGTTCATTTAAAAAAAATCTTTTACTGTCCTCATGAGTACAAAGAAATGTGTCACCACCCAGATACACACTAAATTGGGTGTTCCAGAAATGGATTTGAATTCAAAATCTTTGATAATTATAGATAAGAGACATGGGAGAACCTAATCTAAACAAAATGATTTGAGCTAAACACAAAGCTCAAATTAATTGTACAACCTAGAAATGCTCTCTGAAAGGCTAAATCTTTGGATTTTTATACTATTTGGAAGAGGATTGAGTTCTGTTAATAGGACAGACTTCGTGCAACATATGTTAAGAAAAAATTTGGAAGCACTTAAAAAATACAAGCTTGGAAGCTCAATCTTGCAAAAAAAAGGAAAAAAAAATCCTTAAAATATTTTGGAGCTTTTAGGAGAAAGTCAATATTAAAATTAGTACAGAACATAGAGAAAGGGCTTTATGAGTCGAGTGACTGTTGTTTTTCTAAATGTCAGCATGGAAACCCAAACAGAAAGAGGTGAGTTGGGTCCTTGGAAATAGTGACTGGGAAAGCTGAGTGTTAAGTTTGTGACGTGGTTGATGGCAACCAAAAATTGTCAAGCGCATGATGACAAAGTATTTCCTGGAACTAGGGGCTGCTGAAAGACATATAAACAAGGGTAATGTTGTGGGGGCATGTGCTTTAAACCAACATAGGATCTATATGTGTCAATATTGCCAGCAGTTTGAAAAATATTAGAGCTCTCTGGAATTTAGAAACCATTCATAGATAGTTTGAGCTCTATGGACAATTGCCTGCATTGACAAGCTTTGTTGAGAGGAAAATAACCAATTTTGAAACACAACTTATACTCTGCTTTTATTTTAGCATCATGAAAAAGAACCAATTTTAAAGCATAACTCTGCTTTCATTGAACACCAGGATCTTGAAAATATAATACTTGGCTATTAATGAAGGCTAAAACTTACTTCATTATTGCTCACTAAGGAGAGACCCTGAAATCATATATAATCAAGTACTTAATGATAATCAAAGATAACCTTCTCTAAAGGTATAACCACCTACTCTAAGGAAAGCAGGAAAGTATGTTTTAGTTCAAGGTAACCAAATCTCTCTGAGCTTTAGTTTTCTCATCTGTATAAATGAAGGATTGATCTAAACCATTTATAAGAGTTTGTGGGATTGTTGTTGTTGTTTATACCATCCCTCATAATCAAACTCAGATGTTATTGATATGAACCTTTCTTAGATTGAATATCAGTTCCAAAAGAAGAGAAAGGAGGCCCAGAGGTATGTAAATGTGTGTACCAGACACACTCACACATACTAATATACATAGGTATTATACTCACAAATGAATATGGCGCTTGAGAAATTTACCACACTGTAAACTCACTAAGAAACTCTCTCTGTGAAAACCAGGAAAAAAAACATCTAATTTCCTCAACATGCTCTCTCTAGAACATTTTTTTCCCCACAGAATAAGATAAGCACTTTGTAAAAAGTGCTTATCTAAAGCACCAGCCTAAATACAACTGTGACTCTTTCTAAAGCCCTGGCTGGCTGTTTCTGGCTCATACCTTACCATTTATGGGAAAAATTGAGTGCTTTTATTTAGAAGTCTTTTCCCTTTAATTAAGCAGAGGTGTAACTGACTCAACAATAGAGTTCCAGAAGCTAACAAACTAAAATGTCAATAAGCTAATGAATGGCATGCTCTGTCCAAAGATACCGTGAAGTGGCATTGATCCTGAATCCTAAGAAGAGAAAAAGACCTTTATATTAGAAAACAGGCCTTAGGAGGACCTGAGGAACATTAGACTAATCATGATTCTTTCCCATTACCAACTTTCTCTGATCTGTAGGCTAGAAAGAGAAGGCCAAGGCTTGCCAGATTTTCAGGGAAGAGAAAAATCCCATACCCCTCCGGCCATGAAACACTTGTGTTGTCTAGATAGTACCTTCCAACCCTTTTTTAAAATGAAGTAAATTTGTTTAGCAGGAGGCCACCAGTGCTAAGGAAGAGATTATCTGGGTGGCATGCAATGATTGTGTCTTTTATCTAACTTTATACTTGGGGATGGGGTAGGAAATTCTTTATATATTGACCACAGAGCAGCCTCACCCTCCATAAGACTTTTACCTAAACCAATAGATCTTAAATTCTACAGTGATGATCACACAACTCTGTGAGCATACTAAAAACCACTGAATTGTACACTTTAAATGGGTGAATTCTATGGTATGTAAATTCTAACTGAACAAAGTCATTATAAAAAGATTTTTAGCATGTATAGAGTCAACTAGGATGTTAATGTTTAAAATACAGATTCTTGAATTTCCGGGGAAAGGTCAGAATCTGTAGGTGCTGGATATAGGCAACTGCATTTTAAACAAATATCTCAAGTGATTCTGATCCAATGACCCACACTTTTAAAGGAATCAGAAAGAGATGATATATTTTGGAATTTCCTCTAAAGCAATAAAAGAAAGCCCACAAAAGTTCAGAATGATCAATTTTAAAAACCCACCCTTCAGAAATCATAATTTGATCTCATTCCTAATTCCTCATCATGAACATCAATATTATCATTATAATTGGAATTGTGACCAAAAATTCTTCACTAAAGCCAGATCAGGAATTCTCTCAGATGATAATTAATATGAGCATTTAACAGGCTGCAAAGGAACTTTTTGTACATTTTCTTACTGAATCTTCACAAAGACCTTATAGAGTTGTAAGAGCTGTAAAAAACCATCTATCTTCTATCGATGGGAAGGTGGAGATTCACCAAGGTTAAATGTTTTGCCTCAAAACACCCAACTGATAATTGAACAATTGGTTTGGAAACCAGGTCTTCTAGCTCCTTGTTCAGCACTTTTTTCACTGTAAAAATTTTGCCTTTAAAAATGCTCTTTCAGCATGTACCAGCATGGCCTGCCCCTAACCTTTAGAAGCTATTGTTTGAGCACATTTATGAAGTTCTATTGTTAATGGTGCTAAAAAAACTGCACATCTTTTTTTTCTCTATCTGTAACACAGAAAGAAAATGCACAATTGAACACACTTCCCCCAAATTCTCTGTGACAATTGTGCCTAAAAAACTGGATTCGTGTATGTCAGTAGGGAAGAGCATGTGCGAGTGTGTGCATTGAGAGAGAGTGGCGTATTGTGTCTCTCTGTGTTTGCAGAGAGGATGGAACATTATTCTAATGTGAAATTACAATACAGAATCATTTATTAATTTGTATGTGAACTAGTAAAAGGAACTAACATTTATAGGATAATTACTATGCTGTAAATCTACCTCCCTCCTGTCACTAAGCCCCTGCCCGGTTCCTTGAAGATACGTGCATCTGGCTCACTGACAACTCCACCCAGACCCCCCAATCCTCCTCAGGTAATTAAAGGTCCTTGTGAATGTCTCAGGTCTCTCAATTCCTTGATATCCTCATCTTTATTAACCTTTACCTCCACTCCACTTTAGGTATCCACTCCAGAAACATGCTATCGCCCTGAATTTCTTCATCTTTGAAATATTTATCCCAAATATCCCACTGGCCACAACTCTCTGGTTGACTTCAAGGAATTCTCCAAGCATCTGGTCAACCCATTCTTCTCTACACTTCTTTTCAGGAAAATCTTGGTTTTCATGCTCATCTCTTTAGTCATACTCATGTCAATTCCCAAACTTGCTGGCCCCACTGTCCTTTTGTCACAGACACCTAACAGATCTCCAGCCAGACAATCTGGTGATCTCCTTCCTCTGTGCTGATGGAGGGATCTGTGGCTCTCTGCAGTCCTCCCTCGAGCCTCATGTGGGTCTCAGGGCTGCCTGGAAATCCTTCCAGTGCTTTAGAGTGTTTCCACTTTCTTTAAATCTTTGAACACAATAAGTTGGCTTTAAAGCAAGTTAGATAAACTCTCCCTTTTTTCGCAGAGAAAATAGAAGCCTTTTTCATGGGAATGTCCTCAATTTACTATCTCCAAATCTATAAAATTAACTACATGCTAGAACCCATCTGTTCCTGCTTTTCTTTTGCTACAGTGAGGTAGGTGTGTCTCCCTTCTATCCAAGGGAGGCACTTAGGGAGGTACTTCACAAACCTCTACTCTCCCTCTCTCTGACTCCTTCATATTTTCATTCAAGTATCTGGAACCCTATTCTATCTTAAAATAAAAACAACTGATTTCCCTGATCTGATCTCTACACATCATAAGTAATGAAACATCACTATGTACCCTATAAATATATATAAGTATTATATGATAATTAAAAATTAATTAATTAATTTTAAAAAATAGGCCAGGCATGGTGGCTCACATCTGCAATTCCAGCACTTTGGGAGGCACAGACAGGAGGCTCACTTAAGGCCAGGAATCCAAGGCTGCAGTGAGCTAGGATCTTACCATTGCACTCCAGCCTGGGTGACAGAGCAAGATTCAATCTCTAAAAATAATAAATGAATGAATGAATAAATAAAATAAAAACAAAACAAAAAAACTTTCTTATCCTCAGGCTCTCCACAATCCACGATCCTTTCATTTAGTTGCTCAAGTCAGAAACTTGGGAATCATCATTTATTCCTTCCTCTTCCTTATCCTTTATATGCAATTGATAAACAAGTTCTACCAAACCCATCTCCTCAATATCTCTCTATTCATGCACTTTTCTTCATTTCCAGCGCGAAGTCCTTAAGTCTGTGCTGTCCAATAAAAATACAATGTGAGCCACATACGTAAAATTTTTAATTTTCTAGGAGCTACAGAAAAAGTAAAAAGAAACAATGGAATTAATTTTAACAATATGTTTTACTTAATCCAATATGTCAAAAATATTGTCACTTTATAGGCTACAAAATAGATGAACCTTGAAGGTACTATGCTAAATGAGATAAGCTAGTCACAAAAAGATAAGTACTGTATGATTCTACCTATATGAGGTACCTGGAATAGTCAAATATAGAGAGACAGCAAGTAGAATGCTAGTCGCCAGGGCCTGAGTGCAGGAAGGCAGGAGACTTATTGTTTAATGGGTATAGAGTTTCAGCTTTATAAGATGAAGAGAGTTCTGGAACTGAACTGTTCTAGATGGTGATGGCTGTATAACAGTATTAGTGTACTTAATATCACAGAACTGTACTCTTAAAAGTGGTCAAGATGATAAACTTTATGTTATGTGTATTTTACCACAATAAAAATATACTTTTAAAAATTGTTTCAATGTGTAGTCATTATAAAAAATATTGAGATATTTTGCATAAATTTGGATTAGTCACATTTTAATAGACATAGGTTGCTAGTGGCTAACATTTCGGAAAGCATAGCTTGATCTTCTCTCACCCAAGTCTATCATCTTTTTGCTGGATGGAAAGAAATCCAAGAAGAAGCTTCGAGTGGTCTCCTTGCTTCCTGTTGAGACCCCCTTTTATAAGGTCTATGTACAATAGCCAGAATGATTTTCCTAAACATAAAAATCCATGTCATTACCCACCACAGAACTCGGCATGTTTCTCACAGCTCTATGAGCTCTTATGATAATTTACAAGGCTCTGCAAACTGGACCATGTCTGCTTTCCAGCTTCATCTCCTCATTGTCATAGGCCACAATACAGCATGTGCACACACACACACACACACACACGCACACGCGCACACACATAGACAAAATTTATTTTTGTTCCTGAAAGCCCTTGAGATCTTTTTGGCTTCTGGGTCACTGTGTGTTCTGTTCCTTCTGTTTAGAATGCTCTTCTTCATCCTCCTTAGGCTAACTGCTGCTCATACTGCAAGTCTCCTCAGAAAGTTTCCCTGATCCCCTAGGTCTCGATTAAGTGTTCCTCCTGTGTAAGGAGGAACCCTCAGCTCCTTCTACCATACCCTTTATCACACTATTGTTACCTTCTTTATATTTACCTGCCTGTCCCCTCGACCCTAAGCATATTCAGGACAAGGACAGCACTAACTTTGTCACTTTTTTATCCGCAACCCCAAGGATAGTGCCCAGCATATGGTAGGTGCTCAACAGACATTCAGTGAATGAGTACATGGATAAATGTAGTCTTTCTTTAGGACCAGAAATGAAGAGAAACTTTTCAATTTGCAAAATATCTTGTAATTTAACGGTATTTGTTTCTCTTGTTCTTTTTTGATCTCTTGGGTCTGACTAATTTTCAGATGAATTTGCTTCTAAAGAAATAGTTTCTTTAAGGTGGTTATTAAAAGGTAAAGAGCATGAAATGCTGTTTCAATAGAAGAAAGACAGGAAAACCTCCCAGAGAGAAGGACTGAATTGCATAGCATACATTAGGAGAATTACAATGACATTCTATTTTGTGGTAAAATAAACGTTATTAAAGCAAACTGACGATCCCCATGTCACTAAATCTAATGGACATTTTAAATCGTGAGTATCTTACCTGACTTCTCAGGTGCCAGTGTTTTAAAAATTGCCTCCCTTTTGAAGCATTCTTTTCCTTTTGGGTCCCTGAAACCTAATTCTTCTGGTTTTCCTCCTGTCTCTGTTTGCATCTCCTCATTCTCCTTTCTCAATCTTTAAATGTTAGAGCTCCTCAAACCTAGACGTTCGGTCCCTTGTCTCATTCTCTGCTCTCTCCCTAAACTCTCCCATCCAAGTCCATGACTTTATTTTCTCTATAGCAGTATCTCTCAAATATATATTTTAATGCCAAACCTCTCTTCATATCTCCAAAGCCATCATCTAAGTATCTACCTAAAATCTCCCTTGGGAGAGATGAATATACCCCATATTGAACCAAATAAAAATATAATTAATGACCTCCTGTAAAACTCACTCTCTTTCCAATGTTTTCTGTTTCATTGCTGTTTGACTGAATGACACCATCCTATATGTAATTGTTTAAGCCAGAAAACTAGGAATTATTTTAAATACCTTCTCTCATAATCCCTATTTCCAATATACTCTTATGTCAATCAATAAGTAATGAATTAATAATAGAAATGTTGTACATTAATAAAGCTGTACAGTGTTCTTAAAGCATAGATATTATTATGTATTATTATTATTATTATATGTATATTTTCAGAGCTATGGAATTTTTCCTGGGATTCCACACAACAGTTATCTAAATGCTATTAAGTGTGGAGGAATTTTTATTATTGTTTCTGCCTTGTGGTACATTGGTAGAAAACCTTTAGTCTCCCTAGTGAGGATAAGGGGAATGTCATCACAGAATCCTCTTTTTTAGTGACGACTGACAAGAAATATGAGGGTTTTGGATACCAATTAACATTTATATCCTGGTTCCCACTTTTTTAGAAGTTTGTAACATGGTAACAGAAGCTTAGAATTGGATGGGAGCAGCATGAGGTAGAACCTTTGAGAGTTAAACCTGTGAATCTAAAGGAAAAGCTATGGCTACCTTTCTCCTCTTAATTTGCCTCTAATTAGCTAAGCCTAGTTAGAATAGGAGAGAAAATATTGAGAAAGAGTATTTCATTATGGTGCAATTGCCTTTACCTCCCTTTCCCTTTCTTTGGTAAGTAACGGGGAAAGTTCTATATTCTTTCTTTACCTAGAATTAGTGAAAAAGAAAATCGCTGGCTGCCAATCAGCTTGTCTGTGCCCAACCTTATTGGCAGTACCTGGAGAGCTCTAGCCTGGTGTTCTAAAATTGACAAGACCTTCTCATCATACTATGTCTCATGGTGACATGGGCAACGTATGTCTATATGCTTACATTTGTCCCAGAGAGCATCATTCGTTTATTAATTAGAATTCAGGTTATATTGTGGGACATAGACATACCAAATAAAGTGACTTAAACATGAAGAAAGCTTATTTCTCTCTCATAAAACTTCAGATGCAGACAGCTCAGTGCTGGCATGGTGGCTACACAGCTGTTTAGGGCCCGTACTGCTCCCACCTGCCCAGATGTGGCCTTCCTCTTTAAATTTCAGCCTTCACTCTGCAGCTAGATTTAGCCACTAGACTAAGTTCTGGCTAATAGGATGTGAAGGGAAATGAGGCTCACGACTTCTGGGATGTGTCTTTAAAGGAAGGGGATATGCCTTTTCTGCCACACTATTGCTTGAGAGAGTAAATAAAAAATGTCATCATTCCTTATGGCCATATGTCCAGCTAAAAGTCAGAAGATTTATTATCATAAAAGGGGGAAGAGACATTGGAGACAAGTAGCAATCCTTAGCATAGTCTTAAAAAGCATTTCTTCACACTTGGGGTACTGAATTAAGGGTGAGATAACCTTAGTTTGACCTCTGCTTTCAACTTCTCTACCTGTGTGAACGTGGGCAGTTACAATGTTCTTGAGTGTTTGTTTCTTCTTTTAATATTCCATGCAAAGCTCCATTATAGGATTTGTCACGTTGTATTGCAGTTTGTCTTTGTGTTCCCTGGTGTTTAGTGTAGCACCTTACATAAAGTCAGCACTCCCTATCCATGTTAACAATTATTGGCTGCTTCTTAATAGTATTTCCTTACCTCAGTAACAACTATTTGCTCCTTTCCTTCTGCAGTCACAGGAAACCATTGTATTTCATCACCTTTTTTCTTTTTCACATCAGTTACACAGTCTGTATGAGTAACTTCTCACTGTCACATGGATTCCATTCCATTGTTAACATATTCCAGTGAGGCATGGTGGCTCATGCCTGTAATCCTAGCACTCTGGGAGGCCAAGGCGGGAGGATCCCTTGAGCTCCGGAAGTAGAGACCGGCCTGAGCAAGAGTGAGACCCCCTCTCTACTAAAAATAGAAAAATTAGCCAGGCGTGGTGACACATGCCTATAGTCCCAGCCACTCAGGGGGCTGAGACAGGAAGGTCGCCTGAGCCCAGGGGTTTGAGGTTGCAATGAGTTATGATCACACCACTGCACGTTAGCTGGGGCAACAGAGAAAGACTCTGTCTCAAACAAACAACAACAACAAAAAACCACACACACATTCCATACCCCCTTTTTTAATAAGTAAGTTATAATTTACATATAAAATCACCTGTTTTAAACTGTACAATTAAGTGATTTATAGTAAGATTACTAAACTGTGCAACCATCATCACAATCCAGTTTTAGAATATCTTCATCATCCCAGTAGAATCCCTTTTGCTCATTTATCTTTAAACATCCTTTTTACCAATCTCCCACATGAAACTGTGAGCCAGAATGTATCATACACCTATTGAGAATCAGTCAGTGCTTAGTGCTCTAGGGAATTCATATAGAATAGAAGACAATACCTAATCTCAGGGGGCCAGCTAGTTGCCAAAAGAAGACCTCAATCCGAGACCACCATGAGAAAATATGTGTCCTATTCCCAGCTTTTGTGAATGGGCTAGTACTATACAACTACAGAAACTCCTATAGTTGAGCAGATCATCTTAATGTGAAAAAAATCTTACCTACTCCATAAAGATAGCTATTTTTTTCTCCTTTCAGTCTTAAAACACCCTTTCTTAAATTGACCATTAATAGTTTCCAGATGTATGGGCTTTTTGTAGCATCTCTTTCCTCTTAAATGTCATCTTAAATATTGTGTTAGTCTATTTTCTGCTGCTATAACAGAATACCACAGACTGAGTCATCTATAAAAAGAGATTTATTTCGCTCACAGTTCTGGAGATTAGGCAGTCCAAGACCACAGCACTGGCACCTGGTGAGGGTCATCCCATGGAAGAAGATGAAAGGTGGAAATGAGACACAGAGAAAAATGGGGGCCAAACTTATCCTTTTATCAGTAGCCCACTTCCTGTCCCGAACTAATGTCATTAATCCACTCATGAGGACAGAGTCCTCACGACCTAATCACCTCTTAAAGGCGCCACCTCTTACTACTGTTACAATGGCAATTAAGCTTCCAACACAGGAACTTTTAGAGGACATGTTCAAACTATAGAAAATATGTGCCTCCTTCTGTTTCCATTTATTTGTAACCAGAATCTAAATTATATATTTGCATCTTTCCAAGTAGGATCTAACTGACTCTTCAATAAATACTGCTAATTCTAAATGAAAATTATGATCACTACAATTTTTCACTTTGGGGTACTTATTCAAAACACTGATGTTTATTAACTTTCTCAGAATTAAATGTAACCAGTAGCTTTTCTGGCCCTCAGGTTGTTATTAATCATAATTAACTGTGGTGATGAAGAATTACTAATAGTTATGACCCTGAGGTGCAAAATAATGTATTTCAAAAAGCTGCTTGATCCCTTAGGTATTCAGTAAAGCATTCTAGTTTTTTTGCCTTTTTTTTCATCCAAGAAGCCATGAGCACTGGGCATTCCTAGGTGCCAAGTACAGATTATTCTCCTCCCACACATCTCCTAGTCTCTTCTTGAGGCTTTCTCATAGCCAAGAAATCAGCAGGGACACCCCACTCAAGGAATACATTCATGTGACATGATTATGGGGTGGAAGAGAAAGAATATACAAGGTTAAGAAATGCTTGTTTTTAGCACTTGAACACTTGTCTCCACCAGTTTCATTTTTCTCTTTTTGACATGCAAATAGCTCTCAAGCAGTGGCTCTCAGCCTTAGCTGCACATTGGAATCACCTGAAAGTTTAACAAGCTACTGATGTGGAGGAAATGGGGAAATGTTAGTCAAAGGGTACAAAACTTCAGTCATGAGATGAACAAGTTCTGCTGATCTGATGTACAGCATGAGTGGTGATGAATGTGTTAATTAATTTGATTGTAGGAAGCATTATACAATGTATACATATATCAAATCATCACATTGTATACTTTGAATATATTGAATCTTTATTTGTAAATTAAATTTTCTTTAAAAGATAGTGATGTCTGGACCCACCGCTAGAGATCTCAATCTAATTGTTCTGAGTTTGGACTCAAGCAAGTATCAGCAGTTTTCAACGCCTTCCTCGGTGATTCGAATGTGCATTCAGGAGAAAGAACCACTGTTTAGACTGAGAATAAACATGTTAGCTCATAGCCAGCTCTGAGGGAAGGATGCTCAACACCTGCTGGACAAAGAGTTTTAAGAGCAGAAGCAAGAAATGTGAAAATACTGTCAGAGATAGACAAGCCGACTGCTTCAAAAGGGGGCCCAAGGTCAATCTTTGTGAATGGTATATGTGTATGTGTGTGCGCGTGTTTGATGTGAGAGAGAAACTGAGAACAGGGGAAATTTGTCTCCAACCAAGAGAGATGTGGGAAACATAAATGATAGAACTGGATTTTTAAATATTCCATAATGTTGGACATTTGGCCAGCTTCTTTACATCTTTAAGCAGAGATGAATCCAAAAAATTTTCTCGAAAAGGCCCTCAACCCAAAAGTGCACCTCCTATTTCACCTCTGTCGTCAACCACAGTGTCTGAAAAAGCTCACTAAGTAAGAGCCTTTCTTTTTGGTTAAACCAGGCCAGTAAAACAATTTCACATCCTCTACTGGCTTTAGAGGTCTAAGTCAACTTTATATCCTCTGTTGGTTTAAAGATCAGCTTCATTTTCATTATTAAATGCACCTACATATGTCTTGGACTCTTGGAATAGGAGTGAGCATTTAAGAGGGGCCTTCTCTGGGCTTAGCTCTGAAACTTGAGAATTGCCTGAGAAGGAAGTCCCCAAAAGGGAAGGCCTCAGGTGCTGGAGAAATAAGCCATAACATGAGGATGGGGATCCTCAAGAGGATGACAAAGTGAGGTACAGTTGTAATTTGCACTGGGGAAAACCTTGGGCTGGAGAAATGGCCCCGTCCCAGTTCCCTGATTTAGAATTAATTGAAGGTGTACATGTTCCAGTGCTGCAGGATGGAATACAGGGGTTGATTAGGAAATGTTCAAGCTTGGAGCAGAGCTCTTTGATGATTGTCCACTGATGTGGTGGGTGTTTTTTTGTTTTGGGGGGTTTTGTTTGTTTTGGACACTCTGTATTACAGTCGAATTATTGATAGATTAGCCTGTGGCCTGTTCTAGTTAAAAACAACATCTGATTATGAGCCACTGTTTGTTTAAAATCACTGTGAGCAAGCACGATAATTTATTTATTTTTAATCCAGAAGTTGATTATGAAGCTTGTCGTTTACCCAGAATGATTCCAAAACTTCTGCTTCCTGTTCTGGCTTTTGGCCTGCTAACCAAATGATCATTTACCAGGGGTGCTCTTCACAGCTGAAGGGAGTGGAAATTCTAGGCCCTCGCAGTGCTACCTGTTGGGGGTCAGCCTTAAAGGTCGGCTGGAAGTGACGGCAACCCAGCTCCCCTGAGCACAGACCTCTCTCCTCCTCCCATTGGAGATGTCTGAGGCTTCCACCACTCAGCCTGCCTGGGGTGGTATCAGCTTAAACCGCACCGGAAGAGTCACACACACACACACACACACACACACTCACCTCACTACACTGCAAGTAAACCCATTGATTTACCACTACCTAGCATTCAACCAACTGGAGACAGGCAGTTTTTGAGACAACAGGACTCATCTTAGGTCTTTCAATTTGGAGGTGGGGGTGCGATTAGTGGTTAGGGAGGGTTCAGAGGACATTAAAGGTGTTCGGTGACTTATATTACTGTCATTACTCATCAATCAGTAAGATTGGCCCAAAGCGTAAATATCAAACGGAGAGAAAAATCTATGTTGAGTAAGTCCCCTGCCCTGATTTCATCATTTATATTATATATGATTAAGCTACAGAGAGAGTGGTGGTGTCATTTTCTTTCTTTTCAGTTTGAGCCCCATGAAATTGAAGAGCGAACTGCGAAATCATTTTTATCTGCGAGAGGTTATCTGGCCATAACCCCTACATAACTCAGTTATGGGAGTTGGCGTTAAAACGTCGTTTTCCTGACGTGGGTTTTTTCGGGGGAGGAATTAAGGGTGCTCAAATAAATCCAAAGGTTTTCCTGGGCGAATAGGTCCCCACCGTTCTGCTCCAGGAACCGCGCTCCTGGGGCACCAGGGACAACGCTCGCGGCGCTGCCCGAGTGCCGGGCCCCGCTCGAGGTCTGTATCCGGGTCCGGGTCCGGGTCCGGACGGAGGTTCGAGCCCGCCGCCAAGGTAGAGGCCCGACGCACAGTGGCTCGCCATCTCCGGCGCCTGCGCGGTGAGCGACTCCCGCTTGGGCAGGCGCTCTGGGCGGCGAAGTCCCGCCCATCTGGCCCCGCAGGGCCCAATCCCCACCGTGTTCCAGGCGCCCGGCTGGAGAGCTGGGGAGTGAACGCTGGCTGAGTGCTTGGCTGCTGGCTCACAGCGCGGGCTCCCGATGCAGCACAGAAGGAGCTTAAGATGGCAGTGGGAAGGGAAGAAACATATTTCAGAAGCGCCTACCAGAATAAACTGTTCAACAACTTAGTACAAAGATTTGACTAGAGCTAAACAGACTGCATGAATACCTATATCAGAAAACGGGCTTTCGGCTGGGGGATGTAGCTCAGTGGTAGAGCGCGCGCTTCGCATGTGTGAGGTCCCGGGTTCAATCCCCGGCATCTCCAAACAGCCACAATCCGTCTTTTTCCCTAATTGATGTCTTATTATCTGTACATACCTTTTGCTGACATCTAGGGCGCCCAACAACAACCTAAAAGGAAGACCGAAAAAAATCAGCGAAGCGGAGGGAAACAGCCTTCCTGATTGCTCGAAGTAAAAGTGAAACAGGAAACTAGCTTTGGTTAAAGTTTCCTCATTTGCACAGGGCCAATGTTAAGACGTCGTTATTAAACTTTCCAGCTCCGCAGAGGAGAATGGAAAAAGTTAGGTAGTGCATTGGCCGGGAATCGAACCCGGGCCTCCCGCGTGGCAGGCGAGAATTCTACCACTGAACCACCAATGCCCACAGAAATAATGGGTTTTTATTTTTTACTAGAAGATATCTCGATATATGCAATCATTCCTGTCTGGTAGTAACTGTATTTGTGTTTCAACTTAGAAAAAGCAATAGAATTATTAATTAAATAATTATCACAAAATATTTGAAAACCATTAACAATTACAAAAATTCTTTATAAGGAGATTCTTATGAAACTGTCCTTGGTGAAGAAGGCGAAAGATTTTATTATGTCTGTAGAAGATTACACAATCACTTAGCCTCTCTTCAGACACTTACAGAGACACCCCTCCTTGTTTTTCTTTTATCATTGTAGCTAATTAGACAAATAAGTGATGGAAATTCGTTACGAATTGGGAGTAGGGACGAGGGAACAGGCAACAGAAAAATTTGGACACTGACCAAATTTATAATTTGGAAATTGGTAAATTAGAGCTACATGAGATCATGTAGTTTTCATATATGAGCATCGGGAGCTTTGAAACATTGGTGACTCTAGCCAAGTGACCTGAATTCTTTGAACTGTCCCTTCCTTCATTTGTGGATGACTTGATTTTGGGAACTTTTTCAACTATAATCCTTCACCCTTAGTTTCGATGGAAAGTGAAATTGCCAATGATACAACGGAAATATATAAGGGGGAGAAAGCAGAGTGAAGGAAACAAATTTATGGAAATGGTGATAAATAGAAGGCTGTGGACACAGGCATCACTGGCTCTTTGCCTCTGGGAGGGAAATTGCCAACGATTTCCAGGACCTTTGACAGGCTAAGGAGGATTTGGGAAAAAAAATGTGAGAAAATAATAGCTAACACATAGCAGTTACTATGTGCCAGGCTATGTAAGAACATTACACATGGACTTTAACCCAGTGAGGTAGATATTATTATTACCCCAACTCAACAAATGAAGAAACTTAGAGACAAGATTGGAATACATAATATTATGTTCGAAGTCTGGGTGCTTAGCCACTGCCCTGATCAGCCTACAACAGAATAAATCACTGTGTACTGGCACCTGAACTACTGCATGTAGCTTATATATTAAGAATAGTTATATATTAAGAATAGTTGAACGGAAGTTAGAGAAAGATCATAAAAGGCTACTGAAAAGAGATAAGGAAGGATTGCTACATTAAGATTTATTTTTAAGTGCTTTTTAGTGTATGCCTAAAGAGCGAAATCTGAAGACAAATACATTACAGAATTATAAAGACATAAAAGATGAGAAGGGGATTAGGGGATCAGGAAATCTAGACTATAAATCCCAAGTAACCTGTGGAAGAACAAGGTGAAAATCATTTTATTTCTTCTAACCTTAGTTTGCTCTTTCAAATAAAAGAGAAGTGTGGTTTTAAAATTCTATTCTGAGGTGATCTAGCTTTCCAGGGGCACCTCAGGGTCATTGGCTGGCAAGGCCTCACCTTCTTTCCCTGCCCCCTCAATTCCTCCAGCTCATTTAAACTCCCTACTTAATTGCATTTGTTTGTTACAAGTTCAAAATAAAAAAACTTTGAAAAGTCCTGCACTAAATAATCTAAGATCCTTTAGATTTCTGAAATGTTATGACTCAAAATAAAAAACAGTCTAACAGAACCTCAGAACACAAGAAACACTAATAAAAGTTTAAAATAGGTGGAAGCAATCAAATAAAAACTGTGGTCTTGTGGCAGACATTATCAGCAGTCTACTCGAATGCCATTTTATTTTTTTCTTCCTAAAAAGTCCGTTTGATTTTACCTAGCCCCAGGGACAAATGTGGTGCACTAAGCCAGTTATCCCATTTTCCTTTTTAAAGATTGATCTGAGGTAGGTTTGTCACTGAGTTCCTGCCAATGAGAGGGAAGTATAGTCAGCCAGGGGTTTCTGGGAAACATGGGACAGAAGACCTTTTTTGCCCATTCTTTTCTCCATGTATGAGGGTATACTGTTTGGAGCTGCCCAAACCTTTCTGTGGCTTAAACAGAGACTGAGAATGACCAAGCAGAAAAATATAAAGAGACACTATACCATCCTGGGATTTTCTTCACCTAGACTTTTGGTTAGGTAAACTAATTGAAGATATTTATTGTTTAAGCACTTTCGAATTGGGCTTTTTGTTACAGGCAGCCAAAAGCATTCAAGGTGTGTGTGTGTGTGTGTGTGTGTGTGTGTGTGTGTGTGTGTGTGTGTGTGTGTCTAGCAGTCTGCTTCAACTCTTTCTGGTATAAGAAACCTATTCTGAACAGAATCAATACCTTGAGATGTGGATGAGGCTAACTTCTCTCTTCATCTCCATTTCTCTGCCACAGTGGCAGGTATGTGAAATAGGTCCAGTCAAATATTTCCCACTGTGCTTAATTTACAGATGGGGATGTGACCACAGCAGGCACAATCAGAGTCCTTGCCAAAACCATCTTGCCAGAGCTGTATATAAAGCGTATCTTTCTGCTGGGGTGAGCAAACAGGTTGAATGTATAGCTTGGATTGCTGATGGCCATCTTGCTTGTCCAGAAGAGAGAGACAAACACATCTCTAGTATGACATGGAGCCTCTAGAAGCAACCATGCCTGACTAGAACCAATTCTGAATTTTGTGTTTATATGAGTCCATAAAGTGGCCTTAAACAATAATTTGCCTTTAGAGTAATAGTTGCATTACTCGAATCTGAACAACACAAATAAGAAATTATTTTACCCAAAACGTAGTAATTTTAGGAAACTCTTTACCCCAGGATGTGATCTAGGCTTGAAAATATTAAAGTTTAAGAAAAGTTTAGAAAAATCAGTGAGAAAACTACAAAGAGACAATAAAAACCATGAGAAAAGTTTTTAGGACACATTTCTAGCTTGTTGGAACAAAGTAGATTCTGTAGCAGAGAAGTTTCGGAGCTTTTGAGGGGATATTATGACAGCAATGGGTCAGTGAAGTAGAAAGAAGAGAAACTAAAAGTAGGGAAATCTGTTCAGGAGTTGGTTAGAATGGGAGTGGAGAGGCAATGAGTCCTGAACCAGGGTGAGGGCTTTAGCGTGAAGTTCACGGCAAGACGGAGAAAGAAAACTAAATCTAAGAATCTAGCTTATGTGACTGGGAGAGTCATGGTGTAGTATAGGGAAGTATGCAGGAGAAAAGACTGGAAGGAAAGGGGTGGAGGAAAGTGTTCACCTTTGGAAATTTTGACTTTGAAGTAAGTAGAGGGAGATGCCTGCTAGGCAGTCGGATCTAGACCTGGAGAAATCAAGGCTGCAGAAGTGGGTTTGGAAGTCAACTGAGAGGTGAAATATAAAAATGTAGAAGTGGAGGAAATCGCACAGAGGGAAGAGTGCGAGGACAGAGCCTTAGGAAGGTACATTTCAGGGAATGGCAGAAGTTGGGGAGTCAGAGGCAGAGAAGCAGGGCAGTGGTGTGTCATGGAATCTACAGAGGCAGGCAGAGCCCCCGTCTTTTGCTAATTCTGAGAAACACAATACGTCAAACTCAGGTATTGTTCTGTTTCATAGATATGCTGTGCAGTAATCCTGTTTCACATCAGAAGTGCTGTAGTGGGTAGTGATTTCATTACTGGTGTGGTCAAGCATGAAAGGATCACAGGATGGCCAACAGTGCTTTCTGGGTGACACATATTACCACTTCCCCCAGTCTGGCTCTGCTCCCGTGGTCAGATGAGTGGCCCCGCTGAAGGTGGCAGAGAGGAAGAAAGCACAAGAGTGCTGTGAAATGTTACACAATTTCTCTCTTAAGCAACCCTGGCCATTGTAACACCCCAGTGAGGCAGGCAGGGGCTTGTAAGTTGCATCATAGCACCTTGGCACATTCGCTCAAGGCATCCAGTCCCTGGCTGGTGTTGGCTCACCTTGGAAATGTGACCAGGTTTTTATCATCTCAAGAAAGTAAACCATTAAGACACAGAAACAGTTCATATAATACATAGTCACTAAAGCAATGTCCTTTTTTTTTTTTTTTTACTTGTGAGCGATTGTATTGATTTAATACACACAGCTTATTTCTGTCCCAGGTTACAAACTAGCCCTAGGGAAATGGTGGAGCCAGTCATTTGGATTGCCCTTTACTGGCTGGGAATTAAATCATTACTTATTCCATTTTCAAATCACAAGTAGTACCCTAAGGCCTACTTTCCTAAGGATTAAAATCAAGGCATGAAAATGAAGAATCCAGGTGTAATTCTCAGATGCATGCAGATGTTGAGAATGCAGCAATTTTTCCTGGAAACCTGTCATTGCAAAATCATCCTGCTTACACTATGCTCATTCCTAATCCTCAAGCGTGTCCAATTAGTCAACCAATCTGATTTTCCCCTTTTTAAAGTGGCATTGACTCTTGCTCTTCCTCCTCATGCCATTCTCTCTTTCCTATTGCAAACAATTTCCAGCTCACTCCCTAATAAGCTACCTGGGAAGCCTCATATCTCCTCTGCCATCCTGCATGCTGCTCCCAGTTGAATTTTCTCCTCCCCTTCCCTACTCTTTTTCTCCTCTCTTTCTTTCTTCCTTCATCTTTGAAAATTCAATCATTTTCTTTATTGCTAGGTCAAAAATTGAATTGATTTCAAATCTATACAGAGTCCTTCAGGTGAAGGAAATATGGGTGTGAATTCTTTACCCTTCTCCAGATACCTATCTCTGGATGCAGCATTTATTCAAATACTCTTGAGCTATGCCACTTGGCCACCTGCCATCTGTTGGCAGAAGTGGCTTTTGCCTCCCTTACCACAGACTCTCTTCTTCTTCCCAAGTCATTTGGTCTTTTAAAATTTATTTTTTCCATAAGTAACCCATGCATATGATGCAAAATTCAAAAAGCATAAGACAGTATTCATTGATGGCTCACACCTGTAATCCTAGCACTCTCGGAGGCCAAGGCAGGAATATCGCTTGAGGTCAGGAGTTGAAGACCAGCCTGAGCAAGAGTGAAACCCTGTCTCTACCAAAAAGGAAAAATTAGCTGGGCATGCTGGCACACACCTGTAGTCCCAGCTACTTGGGAAGCTGAGGCAGGAGGATCACTTAAGCCCGGGAGTTTGAGGTTACAGTGAGCTATGATGACACCACTGCACTCTAGCTGGGGCAAC
Organism: Indri indri; assembly: GCA_004363605.1. Classification (NCBI taxonomy): domain Eukaryota; kingdom Metazoa; phylum Chordata; class Mammalia; order Primates; family Indriidae; genus Indri; species Indri indri. The sequence goes on along the minus strand of RJWJ010009703.1, from coordinate 25,973 downwards.
AGAATAAGACCCTGTCTCAGAAAAAGAGAAAAAAAAAAAGAGAGAGAGAGACAGAGAGTATGCATTGAAAGGTATGTTTTCATCCCACTCCTCCTCGGTTCCTGGGTTTCCTTTCCTGATACCTGAACCAGTACCATAATTACCTGAATCATCATTATCAGTTTCTTGTGTTTCCCTACACAGATATTTCTATGTAGATACAAATGTTGTAATTTGGTTTTAAGCACAAATGGTACATACTATACATCCTATTGTGCTCAAAGCCTTCCCCACACCCCCCTCAGAAAAATACATCTTGGAAAATTTTCTTCTAAGTACACATAGAACTACTTCTTTCTTTTTAATGGCTCCATGTACATTTTTTAAACTGCCTTTTATGGTCTAAGAATTAAAACATTATTTTTTGTATCTCACAATCACAAGTAGTGCCCCAAGGCCAAGTTCCCTAAGGATTAGAATCAAAGTATGGAAGCGAAGAATCCAGCTGTAATTGTAAGGTGCATGAAGATGGTGAGAAAGTCCATTGCATGGAGGTACCATAATGACCTCAACCAGTTTCTTAGCAGAGGACATTTAGGTTGTTTCTGATCTTTTGCTAGCAGGAACAATGCTGCAGTGAATACCTTGAATGGATGCCATTTTGCTCATGTATCAGAACATCTGCAGGATAAATTCCTAGAAGTAGAATAGCTAAGTCAAAGAGTGAGTACATTTTAAATTTTGATACATATACAAAATTTGTCCCCAAAGAGGTCTTTTTTAAAAAAATATTGCCTTCATTATATTACTCTTTTGCTCCCAAACCTTAGTGGATCCTAATTCCAGCCACATTTTCTAAACCTTCATAGACTCATGGGCCTTCACGGGCCTTGCACTTGTTTGATCCTCTGCTGTGACCATGTTGTAATTCTTAATGCTTGAGCAGGTGGCCATGCATTTGCATCTTGCACTGGGCCCTGCAAATTATCTGGCTGGTACCAGCCAGACTCTCCAGACTTCCCAAGTTCCAGTCCCATTTTACATATTACAGCCCTACATTCTTGCTGCTCTCTGTCATGCACGAAACACAGCATGCATATTCCTATGACCATGGCTCTGTTCCGGTTGCTTTCTTGCTTCACAACATTCATTGCGCCTTCTTCTCTGTGCATCTTTCAAAGGGTAGTTGCAGCTTTATCTGCACCCAGGAAGTGTTACTCAGCTATTGCAATTACCTTTTATTCTCCTTTTTCTGTCTGGCTTCAAAGCTCTGTCTCTTCTACCCTGCACTTTGCTGCTTATCAGTTCTGGTTCTGCCCTTACGATCCCTTCAATATTAGAGGAGTCATTTATTTTCTCCAGGTCTCAGTTTCCTTGAGTGTAAAATAGGAGTATTGTTGTATAGATCACCAAGACTCTTCTCAGCACTAATAATCTGTGAACTTTTTGTATGGTTTTGCAGTATGATAAGGTTGAGGTTGTAGAGAAAATACACAAGTTTGAGTAAACTGTGAACATGTAGTGCTAAAAGAGGTCGTGGCAGCATCACCTGGGAGGTTGTTAGAAATGCGGACTGTCAGGCTCCACCTCGGATTAATTGAAGTGGAACCTGCATTTAACAAGCTCCCCAGGTGATTCATATGCAGATACAGTTTGAGAAGCACTGGCTTAGAGGGCACCGTGAAGGGAAGAGTTCAGAAAGGCAGGTGGCAGCCTGTCTCGGAAGGGTCTTGGCTGTTGGGCGAAGTTTGGGTGGGGCAAGGTATGCTATGGGGAGCTTTTGCAGGTTTTCAAGCCAGGAAATGTTTTTCTCACATTTGTGATTCATAGAGGTAGTTCCAGGGACCTTATGGAGGAGTTCGGAGCAATGGGCAGACCCTGCTTTGGGGACTCTGTCCCTTACTGCTGTGTGGCCTTGGGCAAGTAACTTAGTCTCTAAGGTGCAGAGTCCTCATCTGCAAATTGAGAATAAACTCACTCTCCTTGAAGGGTTGTTGTAAGGGTGGAGACCTGTCCAGGGACCAAGGAGCATCTCCGTTGGTGTCAGTGGATGTTGATTAGTGTAGGTTGGAGGGGCTACTGCAGCAGTCTGGGAAGCCATAGAGATGGTGAAAAGGAGGTTTTTATGAGGAAAATATTGCAAAACCAGAAAAAAATCACAAACAACAGAAAGTAAAGAGCTTATAGAGGAAAACTTCTGCTCCTGACCATTAGTCTTGCCACAGATTGATTCAGGACTGCTAGCCTCTGCTTTCTGCCCACCCCAGTCCCTTAGGGAATCGGGAGCAGAGGCTGGAACATCAGCAGCCCCATCTAGGCACCCTCAGCTCTGGCCGGAGGGAGGCTGGGGCGGGCATCAAGCCCAGTCTTCCCAGAAACAGATTTCTAAAGAAAGGGGGGCCCATGGGGAGGGCCAGGTGTGGGCATGCCTGGTCCCTCTGTGGTCCCCAGCAGGACTGGCCTCTCACCAGTGGCCCTGGATCTTCCCAATGTGGCCGCTGTGGGAGATCCTCCTCTGGGGCCTCACAGACCTGCAGATATGTCTATGGCCTCAGATTTCCTCCTCTCACCCCAGCACACACCTCTCTGCAGGAAGCATACTTAGGCAGATTTAGATGGAGAATATATTTTCTCATTAAATTTTATAAACATTTCCAAATAAATGCAAGTTTATAAAAAGGAGATATCACTTTACACCTACTAGACTAGACAATATTATAAAGCTGGACAATGCTGAGTGTGGGTAGGGACATGGTGCTGTGTGCCCCTTGTGCACTGATGGTGGGCATGTGGACAGCCATCTGAAATAGCAGCTGACACAGCTTGGGGAAAATTGTGTTTACTTATAAACTGTGACCTAACATTTCTATTTGGGTGTTTATTGCAAATAAATTCCTATGCAGATCAATACAGGGATGTGTACTAGGATGTTCAGGGTAGTGGTACTTGTGGAAGCAACCTCACTGCGTTCCAGGAGAGTGACAGGCAAATCATGATGGTGTACACCAGGCACTTGTGTGCAGCACACAGAAGGAGCAGATTAGATGTATCACAGAGCAACATGGACGCTCTTAAAAACATGGTACCTAGTGAAAACTGTAAGCTACAAAATGAGATATGACAATACAATTGACATAAGTTTAAAATTTTGCACATAATGCAATACGTGTTTTGGAAGATCACATATAAACAAAAGGAAGAATGTTAAATACACTACAATGATGGCTTAAAAGGAGGGAAAGGGAATGAAATAGGGATATGGGGATAAAAGTGAATAAATATGGAAACAAAATAACAGAGAGTCTGTGGCCTAATGATAACAATGAGTCACGAATAGAGCAGTGTGGTTAACTCAACTGCAAATGAACGAGTTCCTCTCAACAGAAAAAAAATGACAAAAAGTAAAGCATACATATTATAAAAATGCAAACAGCACAGAAAGGTTTAAAATCAAAAGTAAAATTCTCCTTTCATGCTAGTATTCGTCTCTTCCGCATTTCCTAGATCCAGACCCTAAAGTTATCAGCCATTCATAATTTCTTGTTTAGCCTCCCTCCCTCCCTCTCTCTCTCTCTCTCTATATATATGTCCATTTCAGCACAGGCAGATCTACTCTTGCTATAATAATGGCAGAGTACTCCACAGTAAGGTCATAGCATAACTTAATCAGCCCCCTTTTGATGGACTCTCTTTACTAGAATGTTTCTTATTTTCTTATTGATTTGTTAAAACATTTGTATGTTAATAAGACTTGTTTATATTCCCCTTTTTTGAACTCTTGCAACACTTCTAGTTTCTGTCAAAATTTAGCTCTTAAATATATACGATTTGTATTTTTTGCTGCTATTCATGTCCTAATACATTGTCCTTGTGGTCAGAGAAACTTTTATGAAGTTGTTTTGTTTGTTTGATTGATTTTCAATAGTTTCAAATACAATATTGGCTATAAAGTCTATGTTTACACTTGGTCAACATTGGGAATTGACTATGCAAAGTAACAAATAATAATCAATATATTTATTAATAATAATTTATTTTGTAGAAAACTGCAACAGAGGTCTAGAAATGTTTAAAAACAATATTGATCTCTCTTTTTTTATTTCATATCCTAGAACAATAGCACTGAGCAAACCATATTCAAACATTGCAAAATTACCCAAAAATTATAATAGAAAACATGTCAGTTTTGGTTTATCAGTTGTTATGAGTTGAATTGTGTCCCCCCAAAATTCATGGAAACTTTGGCCTTCTGATTTCAAGACTGTTCTTTTTTAAGCACCAGAGAAGGCAAGAAAAGCTTCATCGTTCTCTGTTGCACCCCTTTTAATAAAAGGATTTGTTCTGTAAAATTTGGATTCGGTCAAAAGGCCAAACTTAAGGACCTAGAAGGCTACATGTGGCCTTAAGGCCACAGGTTCCTCACCCCTGTCAAAACACCTTGCTCTTGAACCTATGACCTGCAAAACTGAGCTGATAAATTTCTATTGTCTAAGCCACAGGATACTTTGTAATGGCAGCCCTAGGGAACGAATATAGTAGGTTATTAAGAGGAAGAAACTCAGCAGTTAGAATACTGTAGTCTTAATTTTTTTTTTTTTTTTTTTTTTTTTGAGACGGGGTCTTACTGTCACCTGAGCTAGAGTGCAATGGCATCATCATAGCTCACTGCAATCTCAAGCTCTTGGGCTCAAGCAATCCTCCTGCCTCGGCCTCACAGAATGTTAGGATTATAGGTGTGAGTCACTGCACCAGGCCTATAGTTTTATTTGTTTATTAATAATATTAACTTCATTCTTAATATTAGTTCTTGGCTTAATCAGTTCCTACAATTTAAGCAACACAAAGCTAGACACACTAGCACTTTGATAATACTAGAAAGTCAAGAAACAATTCAACATAAATAACTAGAAGAGAGGACTGAATTCCATAAATAAACTCTTTGCCAAAGTTGACATTCTGGTTACCAGAGATTTAATTTAAGGAAGCTTAATAAAAGAATTTAAATAATTTAATAATGTTTCAGTTCCCTAAATAAGTTACAGTGCAGCTTTTTAAGAAAGTCTTATAGATGGTAAAATAATTGACTACACTTTTTTAAAAATAGCTTTTCATAAAAGAATTAACTCAAGTAACATTTGAACACAGTAGTTTGACTACTTAGTGGATATGTTTTTAAGGGGAGAAATTGCAAGGAATTCTTGAACTTTACAGGGTAGGTATGTCATTAATAGCAGTATTGTGTATTGATTGTGAAACTATTTCATGTGTACCATAGGATAGAGTAGATGAGTAATATACTGATATTTTGTGGTACTAAGTTTCTCACTTTGGTGAGGGAGATAAAAAATACAGATTGGGGAAATATGAGGAAGAACTCTGTGTTATTGAATTTGAACTGGAGCTTATCACTACAAAATTATGTTTTAAAAAAAGTTTTCCCAGCTGGGCACAGTGGCTTGAGCCTCTAGTCCCAGGTATTTGGGAGGCTGAGGTAGGAGAATCCCTTGAGCCTAGGAGTTCGCCTGCACAACTTAGTGAGACCTGTCTCTAAAAAAAGAAAAAAATCCTCCAAGAAATGTTTTCCCTTAGTTTCATCACCTAAAGGGCATAGAAGCAGTGATACCCTAGTAACCCATGAGCATACCTCACGGCTAGATCTTGCTTCCTAAATAGCTTCGTGATTTATTGTGTGGGGAAAGAAAGGCTCATATGAAAAAGCATAGATAGTATAATCACATTTTTACAAGGAAGATAATGTATCTAATTATAGGAAAAGACTGAATGAGAAGGGATAATAGGGGCAGTATTGTATGCGGGTAAGTACACATGCTGCCATTTACCAGCTGTGGGAGCTTTAGCAGGTACTTAACCTTTTGGCCTCAGTTTCTTCATCTATTAGGAAGGGATAATAGTAATTCCAACCTTATTGGGTTGTTCCAAAAAATAAGTGAGTTTATATATTTAAGCACTTGGAAGAGTTCTTAGACCATACTAAGGTCCCAGTAATTATTAGTTATTACTACAGAGAATTTTAAATTTGGGGATTTTGTTTACCCATATTTTAAAAATATATACATGTATTACTTTTGTAATAAATAATAAACAATATAATTTACCTTTAAAAAATAATTAAATTACCAGGACATCTTTAATTCAGGGGGTAATTACTAGTCATTAATTTGACATTTGATGGAGGCAGGTCTCAGGGTCAAAGTCGGGCTAGGCATTTTCCAAGAGTATTCACCATATGACATTTTCCTCAGTGACTTTCACAGCTCATGGTCTGGTCTTCAGTTTTGCAAGCTCAGAAATTTCATTCGTTGGCACATCAGAATAAAACCATGTTTCTGAGTCAGGCGCACATTAAACACATTAAACAAGAAAGGCCGTGATTTGGTTTTCAATTCTAACTATACTGTTGTCCCAGACCTGCATTATTATCTATACCTGGCCAGAATGTTTTCCTTCTTATGGTCAAAGAATAATGGAAGTTGGGCTCTAATCTGACGGATTTTGATGAACATGAAGTTAGAGCTTGGGGAATTAATTGTAAATTTAAACGTTTAATGGCATCTGTATATAAAACACCTAGTGTTTCCATCTTCCTAATAGATACATATCCCAGCCACAGAAATTGAACAGAGTCCATGGGCCAGGCCCTCCTCACCCTTGGATGGATTTCGCGTAGCTAAAGTATGCCTTGTTCATTATGAAAGTATCCCCCGCTCCTTCGCAGCGACATGGTTTTTTCTTTTTGTATATTAATAGCTTTGGTAAAGTTACAGCTGATTTTTGCTGTTTTGCTTCTTGCTTAAGAGATCGTTTTTGCTACCTATGACATATATTCCAGATTATTAAAATCAGCTGGATGGCCAGACAGCTGTTTCCAGGTTGCATTCAGAATGTGCAATGTATGCTAAACACTGTGAAGCAGCAAGTGAAGCCTCCGTATCCAAGGGTGATTCTCTTCCAAACATCTTTATTTATCTACTACAGAATATTCATGATAAATTATTGTATTAGTTTGGGCTGATATAACAGAGTACCATGGACTGGGTGGTTTATAAACAACATTTGTTACAATTCTGAACGCTGGAGCTCTGAGATCAGGGTTACAGTGTGCTCAGGTTCTCCTGAGAGCCTGCTGTGGTCTTATAGCCTCACATGGCAGAAAGACAGCAAGGGAGCTCTCAGGGGTCCCTTTTATAAGGGTGCTAATCCCATTCATGAGGGCTTCACTCTCAATGCCCTAATCACCTTCTAGAAGCCCCACCTCCTAATACCATCACATCAGGAGTTAGGATTTCGACATACGAATTTGCGGGGGGTGGGGGGCATAAACATTCAGTCCGTTGTGATTACGTGTAATGTATTAATAGTAGATCATAGAAAGATCTACTTTCCCTGTGTTCAAATTAGCCCACTTGCTCCTGTTGGCACTCCATAGAGTCTCTCCTCCAAAATTCTGGCTCTTTTTATAAGTAGTCTGTTGTCCCTCTTCCTTGTGGTCCCCAGATTGGCTCTTGATGTGCTCTCTTGCAAATGATTTCCAAATTCCTTGCTTCCTAGTACCTCTTCTTTTGGTCATTTTTCTCCTTCAACCCAATAATTTCTAGGCTCAGTTCAGCAAAGCTCCTAAGGCCCCAGATTGCATGCCATTGGTCTAAAGAGCAGGGTTGAGGCAAAGTTTTATACAACTTTATGCCCCCTCAGCACTTTTCCCAGAGTTAGTTTTCCCTAAGTGTATGCTAGTATAGTAATATTAATATAAAGTGCATGCTACTCTGCCTTTTGAGTTGTTTATAAATGCCTTGATCCTATTCCATTCAGCATATGAGTCATTCTAGCAGTGAAGATGTGGGTAATATATAAGATATTCTGCTAGAAACTTCCAGACTTAACTTTGGTTGAACCATTAACACATTTATCTTTATTTTTAATTTTTACTTATGTACTGCAAAGTGCTGCATTGCAAAATGATGTATCATTTGATTTTGTTTTGTTCCTGAAGATTAATGACCACCTTATCTTGATTTTATGCTTTGGTTAATATTGCTCTTAGTTACTTGGAGACCTCTTCACTCCTTCCCTTTCTTCTATTACATATACACAATATTTACTCTAAAAGGATATTGCACTAGTGAAAGGAATGTTCCATTTGGTCAATTCACTGAATGTCTAACACAGACAAATTATTTCCAATTTAATGTGATTTTTTTTCCCACTTCTAAAACAAATTCTATGTTATGGGAGAAAAAGAATATGGTTGGTAAAGATAAATAACTCTACACACAGTGTTTATAAGAAATTAGACTTTACTTTGAACTAACAGCAAAGTAATTACCATAAACTAGAAAGTTTCTAGTTAACGAATGAGAAAACAAGGACTTAAGCATCTTCCTTAAAATCTTTCAAAAAGCTAAGTACAGGGTTGGAATTCTGACTCCAGAGCTCACACACTTGCCCCTTGGTCTATGCACTGTAATAGATTTACTCTATACTTGATTTCTACAACTTTCTAGTTATGTAAATTCTCCATATTAAACAATGCAGCAATGAAAATTTTTAGCAGATTTTCCTTTAGCACCAAGTAGCTGGAAAACATCAAGCTAATAAGATGTCTTCTGCTATGACCTTAAGGGTCATTAAAACTAAAATTGTTCTTCAGAAGGGTAAGGAAATCCAAAAATAATTGCCATATTCTGACTCTAAGATCCTATATTACAGAACCAATACATATTATAAAAATAGCATTTGAAATGGTTGAATCATTGATAAGAATTCTTCCCATAGCATTCTTCATAGGCTTTAGGAATATATGTCTGCCAGAAAAACCAACTTCACTCAGATACTATGTCGTTTCCTTGGCTCGATTTACATTCTGAGTGAAAGTGCTTGCCTGAGTCATTTGAGAACTCAGAATGTAGAGAATCTTTGCAAAGATTCTACTACAGTACTGAGTAACAAAGAAGTAGGATTTATCAGGCAGTCTTAGAAAGTACCTGCAGACAACTGTATGAAAAGCTTGTAGCATGGTATAATGGCTGAGAGTATAGAATCTGGTCAGACTGTCAAATCCTATCTCTGTCTCTTACTAGTTCGGTGATCTTGGGCAGGGCATTTAACCTCTCTGACTCAGTTTTATTCCTGGTAAAATGGGCATACAATTGTATCTACTTCATAGGGTTGTTATGAGAGTTAAATGGACTAATGCACATAAAGCTCTTCCACAGTGTCTAGCACATGCTAAGTAAGCTTGGTTCAATAAATGTTAGCTATGAATATAATAAATGAAAACCAATATTGGAAAAAGTGCTTGTAACCAGCTTAAGATCAGCAACATGTTATGAGGACAATTAGTTGTAAAACTGAGAGAAGAAACGACATAGTAGCCAAAATGTATTTTCCCTGAGCTTGCAAAAATGACTACTCTTTATTTCATCAATATTTCATAATCTTTCCTTATTCTTTTTGGGGCTATCTTTGTAGGGGTGATATTGAAAGTAATAATCATAATGGCCCTTTATATTTATAGTATATTTTTGGTCACAAAGTATTTTTACAGGCATTTTTCTTTGTAATAACTCTGTGTAATGGGTAGCATTTCCCCATTTTACTGATGAATAAACTGAGGCTTAATAAAATAAAGGTAATCTTTTAAAGAGGCAGAACTGGGACTCAAACACAGGTTTTTTAATTCTAAAGTCCTGCATCTCCTTCCATGGGAGTGTGGTGAATATGGATAAAGTGATTTATATGCTCAACGCAATTAATGAATCAGCAGAAAGTATTCAATTGGATTTAGTTTGCTTCAAAAATTCAGTCACTTCTGCTTAAATAACTTTAATGTTAAATTAAGAAGCGTTGATGCAAATGCACAAATCACTTGGGGACGAAGTTTGATTTTCCTTATAACTGAAGGATAGGGTCTTGATGCTATTCTTGCTGTTACATTTAAAAATTGGAATACAAATAGACAACGTATGTCATCAACCTATTCTCATTTTAGTGTTCTTAGTGAAACTGCTTTCAGAATTCATGTTTAAAGCAGAGTCTTGTTGAATAGAAAAACATATAACTGACTGCCAACCTATATTTTTTAATTCTTCAAATTTTATATATAACCTGAAAGCTAAACCTACCGGTTTTGTGATAATTGATGCTGAAGCACAGGAGAGAGAATCAATGTGAGGTCAAACATTCACATTAAAATTTAAAGAAGAGGTCTATTATTTGAAAGGGTCTGTAATGCTTCTTATAGATATGTCCAAATGTGTTTCTATCCTAAGAAATATTTTGATGCTGAAAGCTTGGATATTTAAGTGCTTGATGGAAAAGCTATTGTTACTTTCTAGCTTGGTAGCTCTGTGACATTTCAATGGCTTTAGCAGGATGATATTATTGGTGAACTTTATTAAAAAAGAAACCAACTTTTTACATTTAAAGTGGATGAATTCTAAAATTTTCTTCAAAAGATATTTAGCACCAGCATTATTTTAATCAATATTTGCTTTTTAAATGATTATGATATCAGTGCTATTCACATTTAAAGAATGGGGGGAATGCCATTAATAATTCCATATATATTCTAAATAACAATGACAGTCCCAGAAGGGATAAACAGACCTTTAATATATGTTGTCAAATAAGGACATAAAGTTATTACCTAATATCTTACTCGATTCAGAAATGATGTTATGATGAATTAATGTTTATTTCCTCTGTCTTTTAGACAATATAATGACGTGCTATATTCGACTCTGGAAGAGTAAAACAAGAAGAGAGTCTAATTCAAACTCCTTACTTTTCATTAACTATTTTAGCCATTTTTTAAGATTTCATTGAGGACTTTTATGTGCCAGGCAGTTTTCTAGTCACTGATGATACATCAGTGAACAAAACAGACAAAAATCCCTGCTCTTGTGGCACTAACATTCTAATATCGGGAGATTGACAATAGACACAATAAATAAGATAAAATGTATAGTATGCTAAATCATCATAAGTGCTATGGAGAAAAAACAAAGCAGACAAGGGGGTTAGAAAATGTTGGTGAAGGACTGAAATAAATACAGTGGCAAGAGAAGGCCTCATTGAGGAAGTGGCATTCCAGTTACATCTGAAAAAGAGGGAAGAATATTCTAGACAGAGAGAATATCAAGTGCAAAAATCCAAGTCTCTGACGTGTAGACAATGCTTTTTATAGAAACAGCAAGGATGTCCTGTGGTTGAGATGAAATGAAAGAGTGGGAAAGTAATGGAAGACAAGGTTAAGGAGATAGGTGCGAAGGTGTTGGCCATGGTAAGGAATTTGGCTTTTGCTCTGAACAACATGGGAAGCCACTGGAAGATTTTGAGCAGACAAATGACCCAATTTTACTTCACAAGTGTACTCTGGCTGCTGAGTTGAGAACAGAGTGAATAGGCACAAGAAAGGACAGTGAGTCAAGTTAAGAGGTTATTTCAATAATTCACGCAAACAATGCTGAAGGGTGGAACCAAGATGGTAGCAGTGACATTGTGAGAAGTTGTTAGACTCTGAATGTATTTTGCAAGTAGAACTTCAAAGCCGAGAATAATTTAGGCCCAGAGAGGCTGTGGCTCAACCAACACAGCCTGTTATTGACAGAGCTGGCATTGGATCAGTGATTTTCTTCCACCCGATCTTATACTTTTCCCAATAAACTCAATTTATTACATATAAGAGTTGAAATAACTCACCCTTTGAAATCACATTGGAAAATGAAAAATAGTACTTAAATGAATGTGTCAGGATTCATGGTTTAAAAGCAAATTGCAATATTTCAAAGTCTCCTAAAGTTTATATCGCTTTATTTTATAGTTCAAACTCATTAACCTGGCATACTGGACAGACAGGTAAAACCTGGATTGATTTTTTTTTTTTCTCCTGTTTATCCAAGTGGTTAACATTTGACTCTATTCCTTCACTTATTCATGTATTTTCAAAATGATTCTTTAGTGCTCATTAAGGTTCCAGGTCCTGGACCTTAGCTGCTACCTGACTCCTCTAAAACCTCACCTTGGCTGTCCTCAGGCACTGTTTGTTGGTCAATCACTCCTTTGTACTCCTTTTTTTTTTTTTTATTTGATCTCATATTGTACCCTGGTTTCCTTTGTACTCCTGTGGCACTGAAACATACCTGTCATAACATTTATCACCTTGAATTGCATTTGTTGGTTTAACTTCCTGGTTTCCTCATGGGATTTTAAGCAATTTGAGTTCAGGATTAAGTCTTCTTTATCTTTGCGTTTTCAGAAACTGGCACAATGCCCCTCACATTATAGGTGTTCATTGAAAGGTGAATCGATCAATTCTACTTCGAAGAGTCTGATTTTGGACCACTTTCTACTTTTTTTTTTATCTCATTCTTTGCAAGATAAGTGATCAATAAAAAAGGATCACTGAAAAGTTACAAAGTATTATTTGATTAATGCCAGTCATTAGGTAAACTCTAAGACTTTGATTATTACAACTAAATATAGGCCAGAAGACAAAAATTATGGTCGATTTGATGATTTGGAGCAAAATCTTAATGAATCAGCAATGATTTTTCATTTGTATCTTGTGTATTCAAGTTCCTAAATAAGCTGCTAAAAATAAATTAAAATTTATTCCTTAATTTACCAAATATTTATTGAGCATCTATTATGTTGGGATTTTCCAAACATGTTGCTTCATGAGATGCTTTTAGGTGGCATATAGGCATTTTAACATTTTAATTTATTTTATTTATATTAAAGTATAATTCTTGGAAATTATTTCTTAGGAAGAAATTAGATATTTTTTAAAAGAAATTTGATTTGAAGAAAAATGTTACGTTAATAACAAAGGGCCAAAAATAGTAAGAGGCATGTACAAATACTACAAGTTTGAGAAATAATATACCATGAATCATACAATGGCAACCAAGAGATTTCTACTCGTTCTCCCTGACCAGCCAAATGGACTATAAAGCATTATAGCTGATAGTGAAGCTTCGTTTCATGAAGAAATAGCATTTTTTCTAGTTTTAAGGAGAAAGGATTCAGCATTCCAGTTATTTTTCTTGTTGTTCCTATTCCTGTTGGCTTTAGATTTATTTGTCTGAGTAATATAAAGCCCTCTTACTGACAGATCTCATCTGGATCTCTTCTCCCCATATTTTCCCTTCTGATTTTTTTCACCTCTTTTGTTTTCTTTTCTCATCATTATCCTCCTTTCCATCAACAAGAACAAAACTGAAGAGACAGAATGGTTAAATTTGCATTTACAAGAGAGGGAGACTGGTTTTCTACCATTTCCTTAAATTTTTACCTAAGTATTTTTATAGTGAAATCAGCTTCAAGACATATAATTTGGGCTACCAAACAAAAATTTATAAATGACCTATGGTTAATTCTGTGTCCATTTTTTTTCTTAATCAAAACCAACTACACCCTTACTTAAAATAAAACTTAGAAGATGAAGCCAACTAAAGTTACATTGCATTTTTAAGTTCTAACAAACTTTCAAACTTTTCTGTAAGTACAGAAAGCTGTAGGATCCAAAAATTTCATTTGGTCCAACATGTATTTTTCCCATTGGGTTTATTTTAAGTCCCGCCATACCTATCCAAAATACTATTTAATGAAACACTTGACATCCTCACAAATGTTCAGATTTGATTACAAAGGTAGTTATCTCCAGCCAGTTTCTTCTAAGAGACAAATGCAATGAAATACATATCTCAATAGGATGTATTTCTACCTATTGTACACCTCTTAAAATATCAACTAGTAATGCTAAATAAAAACCCATGATTTCCCCTATTTGCTTTTAGTTTCATCTGCATAATTTACAAATTGAAAGGTTGATCAATAGAATCTGACAAGAGATATAAAACCCAAACTAATTTTATTTCATTTAACATCTATTGATAATTCTTTGAGCTGTTTAAATTTTTTTTTTTTTTCTGCAACCCATAAAGTCATTTATACCTAGAAAAGAGTTAGAAATTGATACATAAGCAGAAGGGGAAAACTAGAGAACTATTAATAGATCATTGAAATCTCATTTTTCCTCATTACTTTTCTTGGAATGTTAGTGAATGAGTTTTATATGCCATAGATTTATCCTTCTGGGAATTTTTTTCTCTCAGATTACGAATGTGATGCTGGAAAGAATTTGAGACACAAGGTTCCTTGCTGTACATTCTCAGTATACAATACTATGTGGATTCTAGTTCCCCCCAAAAACAAATGGATGGGACTTTTCATGGGATATTTTTTCCTATGTTGGATCTATTCACAGATTATTTATTGACAGTTAACCTACAGACTAGGCTTTATCCAAACTTAGTGTGCAGATAAATTATCCAGCAAACTTGTTAAACTGCAGATTCTATATAGAGGGTCTACTGTAGAGTCTGACATTCTGCATTTCTAATAAGCTCCCAGGTGACACTTTTGTTACTTATACGGGAACCACCCTTTGAGTAGCAAGGGTCTAGAACAAGTTGTTCAACGTGGCATAGTCTGAGAACTACCCACATTTAAATTAGCTGGGAGTGCTCATTAGAATGCAGATTCTTAGTTCCCAGCATGTTTTTGCACAGTCAAAATCTATGTATGTATCCTTTACTCCTAGGAAAAAGTATTTTTATACAATGGTTTAAAGTTATTTTATATACATTAAATTAAAGACAACAACTCTGCATTAAGTAACATGTTGTTCTGTACTTTTCCTTGGGGGCAGAAAGAATTGAGTAGGTATTGGAAGAGTGGGCTAAGAAGCAGCAGTGGTTGGCTGGGTGCGGTGGCTCAGGCCTGTAATCCTAGCACTCTGAGAGGCGGAGGCGGGAGGATTGCGTGAACTCAGGAGTTGGAGACCAGCCTGAGCAAGAGCGAAACCCGGTCTCTACTAAATATAGAAAAATTTAGCCAGGGGTCGTGATGTGCTCCTATAGTTAGAGCTACTCCAGAGCCTGAGGCAGGAGGATCCTGAGGCAGAAGTACCCCTTGAGCCCAGGAGTTTGAGGACGCAGTGAGCTACAATGACACCACTGCACTCTACACGGTGTGACAGAGCGAGACTCTGTCTCAAAAAAAAAAAAAAAAAAAAAAGCAGCAGTAGTGGGGTTTGCCTTACTTGGAAGGTCTGTCTGTCTGGTGTGTGGATCATGAAAATGTGCATGCTAGCATTTCAAGTGCTCTAACTCTTTAGAGTCTGCTACAGAGCTGAATGAAAAAGCAAAAAATCCCAACGCTCATCCTTTATATCCTTTATCTTAGGTTACCTCTAAAGTTCTCTTTTGAGACTACATAGCCCAAAAGATGCCTTGGTTTAGAGTATGAACTAGAAACAACTTGAAGTTAATGACTCCTTCCTGTTGATGTTTTCCTCTCACTTTTCTTCCTGCCTTTCTCCTGCTTGTCCCTCAATACCCTGCTTTAGTATTCCCTCCTCCTGAAAGCTTTCCTTGGGCAAGCTAGTAACAGGTGCTAAAAGGTTTTTAAAATATTCATTGTTGACTCAATAATTCCACTGCAAGGATATACCCTTAAGAATCAATTTGACAAGGATACAAAGATATTCAAAGTAATGTTATCTACAATACAGACTGGAAGCTGCCTTTGTAGGTTCTTCAATAGGCAACTGGCTGATTAAATTTAGGTATATCTTTCCATAAAAATACTATGCAGCCAGTAAAAATGACAATATAGATCCACATTTATTGTCATAGAAATAGGTTCTCAATATTTTGTTAAAAGAAAGGATTCATAAAACATTATATTAATAATGATAATATTAAAAATAAATACCATACTTAATTCACTGATGTGGTGTAAGTGCTTAAAATGGAGAGCTCTTAATAAATATTTGTTCAATGAATGAATATGTTGAGTGCTTTCTATGCCCTAGGGATTGTTCTGGAACCATTACCTCTATCATCTCATTTATCTTTACAGCAATCCACTGAGGCAGGTATCATTACCCATATATTATACATGAGAAAACTGATGCCCAGAGAGATTAAGCAGGTTGTCCAAAGTCATAAAGATTGTAAGTGACAAGACCTGGTTTTCAAAGATCTGATTCAAAGCCCATTTTTTGGTTTTTATTATTTTTAAAAGCTGTGCACATATATCATAGAAAACACTCCTAAAATGTTTATAGCAAGCTATTAACAGTGGTTAATTGTGACCCAAATTGTGGGATTATAAGTTTTTTTTCTTTTTTATCTGCATGTTTTCATGTTTCTAAAACGAACATGAATTATTTCTGTAATAAAATATCTACGTTAAAAAGGACCTTTTTGGTTGATTTTTGCCACCATTAGCACCACTCCTGACTAAAAGGCCTTTATGACATTTTTCTTCCTAGAAAGAATGAATCATCCCCTTGCCATGCTATCTCAAAACTCTGTTCCACATCTACTTTTTGCTCTTTTATGGGAATTATTGTTTGAATGCTGTTCTTTCCAACTTGACTAAGTTGGAGAATGTATTTTACTCGTATTTGTATTTTTAGGGCTAATACAGTGCCTGGAGCACCAGACATCTATCCACAGAGATTTATCTAATTGAAAAAGAATTTGAAAATACTGAAAGCAGTGTTTGTTATTCCATTCCCCTCCCCCATTCCTTGTGCAGTAAATATTATGTATTTGTTTCCTGGCTCTGCCATGGCAAAGCTGGTCTCCATCGCCCTTTATCTCCTACCACTAAGAGCAGTAGCCACTAAGTGTAAAAAATCAAAACAAAGCACTTTCCTATCTCCCTGATGGAGTAGAAGCAGTGAAGCCCAAATAATGCTCAGTTACCAAAAGCCACGCCAGGTGGCTAGTCGAAAGGGTATTGATTTTAGCTAGTAAATAGCCCTTAATATAGTTGGAACCTGGGTTGAATATGCAGCCTGGTAATTAGCTAATAAAGCAAACAAGGGCTGGAGAGAACTGGGCGCAGTGGGATAAGCCGCAGCCTGTCATCCGGGAAGCTTGCTGAGGTCTAATACCTTCTCACATGAAGGACTCAAGTTATCTTCAGGACTCCATGTCTAGTGTTTTCAGCCATTAAATAAGGAAAAAAACTGTAAACCTATCATAGGGTATGAGATATAACTAAAAGCAGTTGTAAATGTTTTGCAAATATTACATGCAATGGAAATGCTTCCTGAAGACAGATGTTGCAATTTAATAATCTTAAGCAGGGAGGTTTAATAACTATTTTAGATCATTAAGATAGTGTTTAGTGCCCTGTGATAATTATTAAACAATTCTCAGTTTGTTAAATCATCTGATACTCCACACAAATCCATGGTCTGATTACTTCTCACATTATCCTCCAACTGCTCAATGCTCAATGACACGGCAAAGTGGCAGAGGCCAGTCAGGGAAAGAGAGAGAGATTAAGTTAGGCAGATATCGCTTTGAGAAAGAAGAAAATCAGGGATGGAGGGTCAGAGAACCAAGGCATAAGCAAACAGTTTAAGATGCAAAAGACCTAAATTAGAGGTGGTAAATTATTAATAGAAACCTAGAGGTCAGCTTCGGCATCCAAATGCATTGTATCAGAGCTGCACAGAGTTTTTGATTTCGGGGTGGTTTTTTTTGTTTGTTTGTTTGCCTTTTTAAAGATTTGGCTGCCAATATTTTCTTGAAGTTGAAAAAGCCATCTCATGAAAAAACCCAGAATTTCTGTTTATTTAAAAAATTCAGAATATCTAGTAACACTGGGCCTAATTCCCTTACAACAATGAACAAGAGCTTTGTTGAGGCTACTACTTTTATTTATGCCAAAAATTTTGACTATGAAAATTTTAAAGCTTACTATAAATTAGAAAGAAAGGTAAATATTTATCTACCTCTAGATTCAACAACTAATAATATTTTGCCATATTAATATTTTGCCATATTTATTATGATTAAATACCTATATCTACACATTTATATTTTTGCTGAACCATCTTAATGTGGATATGTTACTTTATCCCTAAATACTTTAGCATGAATTTCTACAAATAAAGACAGCTTCCTACATAACTGCAATATTATTATCTGGAAAAAAATTGTAATTTCATGATACCATCTTTATTTAATCCTTATTCAAATTCCCCCATTGTCCCCAAAATGTCATTCACATTGACTTCCATTTCAAGCTGGGGTTCAATTAAAATACATGCATTGTATTTGGTTATGTCTCATAAGTCCCTTTGACTCTAGATCAGGACTCTTCCCTGCTGCTCCCCCCTTTTCTTCTGTGACACTGTCTTGTTGAAGAGAAGGAGTAAATTGTCTTGTCGATTACAATTCAGACCTAAAGGCTTAATTAACTCAGGTTAAATATTTGGGACAAAAACAATTCAGAGGTGATGGTGTGGACTTCATATTATGACACATAAGGAGGTATATAACATCTGGTTGTCCTGGCTGGTTATGCAAAGTTTGACACCAGGTTAAGGTAGTGGATGGGTCAACCCTATTGGATATGTTATACTTTGTCCAATTTGCCACAGACCCTACCCACCACTCCTTATTTGTTTTACGATAGTGCGACGAACTAATTTTGCCTTGCCAGGGAGGCATATGTGAGCCTTGACCTAAAGTACATTATGTGCCACAGTCTGAGGTATGCGATAAAATCATGTACTCCTGTATCCCTTGAACAATAGAATAGTACCTGGCACATAGGTGGTGCTCAACAAACACCACTGAATGCCTAACTTAGGAACACTAAGTTAGAAACACCTGAAAGGAAGTAGGGTGTGAGGAAGATTTCAGCACCTCATATTCCTGAACTACACGTGGTTCAGAGAAGCTTTGTGTCCTTTATGTAGAGCAGACGATAGAGGCCGCCAGCTCTAGCGAATGGTTTTGTATTTGAACTGGGCAGAAAGGTACAATCCCAGTGGAGAGATCAGAACAAGGAGGAAGAAAGAATATAAAACTCTATGGTAGTCAAGAGTTTTTGTTACCTGGGCCTTACATTTACGAAGGACTCTGATGCAGATAGGCAGATGCTGAGATGGAATGTGACATGCAAGGGACTTATGAGGGTTAGTACTTCTGCAAGGAAGAGGGCAGAAGCAGAGCTGGGCAGAGGCAGAAATGAGATTGCAATGTCGTCCCAACAAAGCCTCAACCATCCCCTGAGAAAGTTCTGGAGCATATATGCCATTTCAGAGTTATTTCCCAATCATCTACCTGAGTCTTTATATCCCTGACTCATTCGAACACAGGGTAAGGACTAGCCTCGCACAGGAATGATCTTGAATGAGGCAGCTCTGCAGTCCTGGGAAATTTTGAAGGAGTTAACTGCTGAAGGCCACTTGCTAGAGATGGTTTCAGCAGCTGGAGAAATAAGTTCTACTTGAATGAGGATCTGGGTGATGCAGTAATTTGTCTACCACAGACCCCACATTTAAAATTCTGTGCTTATTTCTAAATGAGGCTAGAGGGACAGTTACTGAAATATTCCTTTTGCTAAGAATTACTTGGCTAATTTTAAACATCAAAATTATGCTATGATTTTTTCAACCTTGTTTTGACATTTCTTTACTTATTAGGAATCTCAAAAAAAATATTTTAAAAATGGTCCAGGCATCTTTCAAATTTTACAAGGCTCTGGTATTGCTTGAATATCCCAATGGGTAGAAAATTGAACCCATTAAAATGGTTGTAAATTGCGTTGGCATCCTGAATGAAAAACACCCCATAAATGTCAGCAATATACTGAAGATCTAGCTCAGGAAAGACAGATAGGCATTAGTGGCAAAGGGAAATAAATGGAGGAAACTGTATTGGTTTCCTATCGCTGCTGTAACAAATTGCCACACACTTAGTGGTTAAAGCAACAGAAATTTAGTGGCTCACAGTTCTGAAGGCTAGAAGTCCAAAATCAGCATCACTGGACTGAAATTAAGGGGTGGGCAGGGCTGCATTCCCTCTGGAGGCTCTAAGAAGAATCCATTTTGTGTTTCTTCCAGCTTCTGGTGGCTGCTGGTATTTCTTGGCTTGTGTCTGCATTACTCCAATCTCTGATTCCCTGGTCACTTTGTGTTCTACTCTTCTGTGTGCAATCTCTCTATTACTTTTCTCTTTTAAGGATACATGTGATTGCATGTAGGGCCCACACAGATAATTCTGGATAATTTCTCCATCTCTAGATCCTTATTCACACCCGCAAATTCCTTTTCCCCCACCATATATGATAACATTTACAGCTTCCCGGGATCAGGATGTGAATATCTTTTGGAAGGCCATTATTCAGCCTACCACAGTACAGCTTTTGGTCTTCGCTTTAGCTTTCATTAGCCCGGACACAATTTGCTTTTCACCTAGCAAAAGGGCAGGAAAAAAATTTTATCTAGGGTGAGCATAATGGTGCAAAAACTAGAATTTCAACCTCTAGCACTTTGAGACCCACTTTAGGAAGGCCGCCTTTGTGAGGACAGTACTTTTGTTCTTTTTCAGAACTATAAGAGGACCAAGTTATAGTGAAGAGCACATGCTCACGAAAAAATTGCTCCACATTTAACTACTGAAAGATATTTTTAGAATGTACATTTGAACCCTTTTCCATCTGATAACTGAAGGAAAAATAAATAACTAAATTTACTAGAAAAAAAGCATTTTGGATGCTGTGACACTGGTTTCTACCTTCTTATCATATATCAAGTTGTATCATTCTCAGAAACTCAGCCAGGTTGAGTTAGGCAGGAAGGGAACAGAATTATTTCTTTACAGTGCAGTCCAGAGAATTTTAAAATAATAGACTTTTCATTAAATTGTAAAATTTCTCCTTGATGAATGTTACATTGAACCATTCTCTTTTTCTGTTTTATGCCCCCCTAAAGAGCTCTTTCAAAAATGAACTTCAATTTGTAACCCAAGGGTTACAGAACAAAGACTCTCCGCTTCTTTGTCTTTCATTTTTAGGCTTTGTACGATAATTTTGCTAGTAGAGGAAGAATGAAGGAGATTCGCTTTTGAGGCCAAGGTATTTGCAGAGGGAACAGCACCTGTTACTCTCTGGCCTATAATCCTTGTGTGTAGAACACTTTCCTCTTGGCTTAGCAGAAATTAGGTCAATGCCTACAGGTTTCAAGGCTACTGAATTAAGATACAACATCCTCACTTTAAAGCTAATCTTGTATAGACATAAATACCGTCCATTGCTATTATTATTGTTTTTGCTGTTGACATTCATCCATTTTTTAAAAAAGAATCACATTATAACATTACAAACAGTGTCAAGTTTATTTTAAGCATTTACTGCTGAGATTTAAACCATTTCCAGGTTATGTAACAGGTATTCAGATGTGGAACTGAACAAATCTCCAGTTTCTCGAGCTGTTTACCCTTGGCTCAGCTCAACATTTATCATCTTTCACTGGGGTGATAACTAGCTTTACTAAGAAGAACCTAATTCTCCCTTTTGTTTCAGCTCCCACATCAGAACTTAATACTTATTCATGTTCTCGGCATCAGTTTCTTGGGACATTTCTACTTAGCCACACCTTCCTGCTGCTATTAAATAGGAGGCTATGTTCCAGAGGCAACACTGTTCAGTTTCCATCATCAACATTTGCAAAAGCTTGTTTTCAGTGCTGCCCTGTCCTAGGAACAGAGTGGATGCCTGTGTAGGGAAGGAGTACACATTTCCTTCACCCTCCAGACCTCTAAATCTAAGTAAGTTTCTTGGTGCCACTTTATACTGATGCTTTAGACATTTATTTTAAGCATACTTTCCCAGTTTTTATAAAGCAGAAATAAAACTTAAAGTACCCATTTAGTATTTTTATTTCATCTTTTCAAGGATCATGTATTTTCACCTCATTCTTGATCCTGTCTGAGAATCACTGACATGGGAAGATTTTCTGTTGAATATTTTTAGACGTCTATAACTCTGCTGCTAGGAATTCATGTAACAAGTAGGTGGAGACCCACTAAATGAGCTATTCTAATCTTAAAATCCCAAAGTGATTGGTCCATTCCTACTCAAGGATTTAAGATTCTTCCTGGACAGCATTGTTAATCTTTTAGAAACTCTCTATTAGTTTTTTACTTGTAAGTAGTAAACTTACAGTCTTTGTTTAATTTTGGGTTAGCTTCTTAGTATTTGCAACTATTGTTAACAGTGGATAAGATTATAATAGGTGCATACAGCACTTTCTAATTCACGTAAACTAGTTAAACTGCACTAAAGTTAAAGAATGGAAAAAATATGTGAACATATGAACCTCAGAACAAAGTGTCTTGGCAGGATATTGGACCAAGAGTCAGAATGCCTATGGTTAAGGGAAGGGTACTGATATTGGTGATTCTTTTATTGACAGTCTACATGCCAGGCATTTTACATATATTATTCCAGCAGTCCTCAACCTTTTTGGCGCCAGGGACCATTTCCATGGATGATAATTTTCCACTGACAAGGAGGGGGGATGGTTTCAGGATGATTCAAATGAATTACATTTATTGTGCACTTTATTTCTATTATTATTTTGTTGTAATATATAATGAAATAATTATATAGCTCACCATAGGTTGGAGATCCCTGTATTATTCCACTCGAACCCAGTTTGGCCATTTGCAAGTTGTGTTATCTTGGACATGTTCCTTAATAGTTTTGTACCTCAATTTTCTCATTTGTCAAAATGAAACAAAATGAAACCAAAAAACCAAAATATTCTTAGAGTTATTTTGAGTGTTAAAAAATTACATATACCCTAGCACTCTGGAAGGCCCAGGCAGCAGGATCGCTTGAGTTCAGGGGGTTTGAGACCAGCCTGAGCAAGAGCAAGACCTCATCTCTACTAAAAATAGAAAAATTAGGCAGGCATCGTGGTGTGTGCCTGTGGTCCCAGCTACTCAGGAGGCTGAGGCAGGAAGATCCGGTAAGCCCAGGAGTTTGAGGTTGCAGTGAGCTACGATGATGCCATGGCACTCTATCCAGGGTGACAGAGCAGGACTCTGTCTCAAAAAAGAAAAATTACATGTACCTTGTTAAGACTAGTGCCTGGCACAAAGTAAACACTATGTGAATGTTTGCTGTTAACATCTCTCGCTGAAGAGGATACCAAGGTTCTGAAAAGCTAGAGAACCAGGCCATGGTAGATGAACTTATAAGAGGATGGATTCGAAGTCCACACAGTGTTCTCTATTCCAAGCAGTTTCTCATTTTAGTCTTGGCTCTATGTTTAGCTAACATTGTAATCTTAGGTAAGTCACTTAATACCTCTGGGCTTGGTTCATCATTTATAAAACAAAAGTGTGGGGGTTAACATTTATGGTCCCATTCAATTCTAATATTCCATAAATTTTATTATGAGCTTTGGTAGCCAATGAACACTTATCCGGCCCTTGGGAAAATTTGTTTTTCTCTAGAAATAGGCAGAGACTAAAATAGATGGCCCTAGGCATGTGGTGGATGGTCATTCAAAGTACATGGTAGAATTATCCGTGGAAGGTTCCCCCATGGTGGGAACAGTTCACCCCCACACAGCTGGGTTTAAGGTGTTTCAGTAGCAGGTAGCCTACGCTCCAGGCTTGGGAAGGGAAGAACTTTTCACTCATTTTGTTAAACTAGAATCTAGGGGATAACCTAAATTCACCTGACAACAGTACAAAAACAAAATAAATGAATGTTGGACAAACTTAGGCTTTGATTAAGACAGGGATGAATGAAAAAGGGAAAGCTTTTGAGATTTTTGAAGCCACACAAAGGCGAAAACCCATGACTGCCCTGAAGTTTTCTTAGGCACTGGAGAAAAAAATTAGGTGGCACCAAAGTTATTTGACACCAGCAATCTGGAAGACAGTAAACACAGTTTTATTCCAAATGCTGAGTCATACTTATGGTGACTAGGAGAAACACTCAAGACTCTAACTTCCCTGAGGTCTTGGTCTTCACTAGCTTGCCTTCTGCTGAAATAATTACTTCATGTTTTTAAATTTGGTTATGGTCAGTGCTTCCCTTCCCATACCCCTACTTAGATTTTCCCTCTTTTAGCTCCACAAGCTAAAAGAAGCAATAGCAAGTGTTTGTTGAGAAGGGAAGGCTTTTAACAAAATATTGTTTGTAGACCTATCATAGCATAATACTTAATTTTGAAGAGCAATTCCTAAATTAGTGATTATGCCCATCCCCCCATAAAATTAACTTAGTAATAAAAATAAAATGCTGAGGCATATGGGAAATTGTGCTCCTGTTAGATAACTCAATCAGCAACCAAACTCTTTCAGTGCAATTCTTGCTATACTAAGAGCAAGACACAGGGGCAGAGATAGGGAGGCTGAAAGCTACTTTAGGTACTCATTAATAGTGTCCTTAAAAAATGTTTTAAAATGTTATGTGTTGGGCTAAAAAGAAAAATATTTTATATTTGGTTTTTATATTTGATTCCCTTTAGAAAACGTTGATGGAGTAAATAGGGAATAATTTTTGATTTTATAAGTTTCTGTGAAATCTTAAAGCAAACGTATCATAAATCTCTGCATTCTGAAATTATCTAGTCTTCATTTTTAAAAGTTAACAACTTTTAAAATATGCTCTAAATAACTTATACTCTAATTACAAGCCAGCAATGTTTTTATCCAGTAAATGAAAATACCTACTATACAATAGTGTCCTATTTATTTCATTATTTATTTTAGAGACAGGGTCTCACTCTGTCACCCAGGCTGGAGTGCATGGTGCAGTCATAGCTCACTGCAGCCTCCAATTCCTAGGCTCAAGCGATCCTCCCACCTCAGCCTCCCAAGCAGCTGGGACTTAAGGCATGTGGCACCACATTCAGGTAATTAAAAATTTTTTTTGTACAGACAGGGTCTCAAATTCCTGACCTCAAGTGATCCTCCTGCTTTGGGCTCGGCCTTCCCAAGTGCTGGGATTACAGGTGTGAGCCACTGTGTCTGGCCTAGTTTACTATTTATTTAATTTTATTCAGGCGACAGTTGAGACTAGACCTGTATATGGAAGGTGGGGAAGTGGGAAATGTAGAGCAGAGGTGGGTGGTTTTGAAAAAGATTCAGAGTAAATTGTAGGCTGCTCAGTTTAGCTTCCGGCTCTGTCCTCCTTTACCCTCCTCCCATACGAAAGCTTGTTCCTTCTGTGCCCTTCCTGCATCCCACCAGGTGCCTACGGCCTTCTGCTTTCCTTTGGTTGCTTTGGGCTCCAACTTTGGCAAGAGAAATCATGCCCAATGCTCTTGACTTTTCTATCTCTCCTCCCACGTCCTACCTCCTCCCCTCTACCTCCTCCCATATCCAAATCAGACCCAGGGTCTGATGGATGGTCTTGGGTCATTGATGAGAACTGGATCCCTGTTGGCCTGTTAGCTAGCAAGGTGACTAGGACCTGTGGGGAAATTAAACAGCAGACATCGCAGGTCCTAAAACAAATCCTTCACCCAAGCATTTGTTTCAAACCAATAAACACTTAATCATCTGTTATGTTACTGGCACTGCGCTAGGCACCAGAGTGTAACAGATGGTTTCCATTTTCCAAGCACTGAACTGTTCTGGGAGAATTAGTGGAAAGGAAATCCAGAACTGGAACCCCATTCAACCAGATTATTCCTTTTCTAGGTAACATGTTGCACTTTCAGATAATGAATATTTGGGATTTGAAAAAAAAATGTGAAAAGCATTGCTTGATATCTCGATGACCTAAAGCGGGGAAAAAGATCCTGAGGCAAACTTAATATAAGTAGAGAATTTATTTGAGCCAAGTTTGAAGACCGCAACTCCTCAAATTGCCCTGAATATATGATCCAATTGGCAGCAGTTACAAGTGGGTTTTTAAAGGAAAAGTACAGGCAGTTCAAAGTTGTTCACGAATAAGTTACATAAAATAAACATAAGCTTTTGATTGGCTGTACATTGTTTTTTTTGTATCACAAATTCTAGGAACAAGATGATCAAGGGTAAGGTTGCTAATGAAGAACAAAATGCCTTTAAACAATTGCCCCAGGCATGGGTGTGGGGTGTGACTGAAGTCCATATTGAAGTCTCTCA
>RJWJ010009702.1:0-48994 GCA_004363605.1 Indri indri | reverse complement strand
GAGCAAGTGAAGCTTCATCTGTATTTACAGCCGCTCCCCATTGCTGGCATCACTGCCTGAGCTCTGCCTCTTGTAAGATCAGCAGCGGCATTAGATTCTCATAGGAGCACAAACTCTACTGTAAACTGTACATGCAAGGATCTAGGCTGCACGCTCCTTATGAGAATCTAGTGCCTGATGATCTGAGGTGGAACTGAGGCGGTGATACTAGCACTGGGGAGCGGCTG
This sequence comes from Indri indri, assembly GCA_004363605.1. NCBI lineage: Eukaryota > Metazoa > Chordata > Mammalia > Primates > Indriidae > Indri > Indri indri. The sequence continues at coordinate 48,767 of RJWJ010009702.1, read as the reverse complement.
CAAATACAGATTATCGTTAGCAGAGAGGTTTGACTGCACAGTAAATGCAATGTGCTGGAATCATCCTGAAACCATCCCTGCCTCAATACCCTGGTCCATGGAAAAATTTTCTTCCATGAAACCTATCCCTGGTGCCAAAAAGGTTGGGGACTGCTGCTCTATGACATACTGTGTTACCAGATGATTTTGCCCAACAGTAGGCTAACGTAAGTGTCCTGAGCACGTTTAAAGTAGGCTAGGCTAAGTTATAATGTTCTGGAGGTTAGGTGTATTAAGTGCATTTTCAACTTCCTACATTTTCAACTTACAATGGGTTTATCAGGACATAACAGCATTGTAAGTCCAGAAGCATCTGTATTTGTATAGAAAAAAAAACTGGAAGAATTTCTTATGGCTTTCATGGGTGTGTGTGTTGGGGTATTAAAGATGCTGTTTACTTCCTGCTATATACTTTTGTTTTTTTTTTTTTGTTTTTTTTTTTTTGAGACAGAATCTCACTGTGTTGCCTGGGCTAGAGTGCCATGGTGTCGGCCTAGCTCAAAGCAACCCCAAACTCCTGGGCTCAAGTGATGCTCCTGCCTCAGCCTCCCAAGTAGCTGGAACTACAGGCATGCGCCACCATGCCCGGCTAATTTTTTCTATATATTTTTTCAGTTGTCCAGCTAATTTCTTTCTATTTTTTTAGTAGAGACGGGGTCTCGCTCTTGCTCAGGCTGGTTTCGAACTTCTGAGCTCAAACGATCTGTCCGCCTTGACCTCCCAGAGTGCTAGGATTACAGGCGTGAGCCACCGCACCTGGCCATGTATTTTAATTTTTTTATAAGGTTCATGTTTTATTTTTTTTTATCAGAAAATAGTACCAGGGGCTTTCTGTTCTAACTGCTTGACAGGTGTGAACATGTTTTTCCTAAGCAGTGGCCCAGCACCCTCAGGTTTCCCTGTGGCGTGGAACACTTTACTCACTAGACCGTTGGAACCCATGTGATTCCGGTACTGCTAAAAACCGATGCCTTCAGCTGCCTCCATCCCAGCACTCCTCCTGGTCAGTGCCCCACTCTGGCAGCAGGTGGCTATCACCTTCTCCAAATCAACAACCAGCAAAGCAGGGGTCTCATGTTAGACTGCATCTTTTTGCATTAACTGACTTCTCCTTCACTGCTTTGCAGAGGGATGGGGGGGCGTTAGTTACGTGAATTTGCCTCTCATTTGAATTACTTAGAAACCAGGAATCCACTCCACTTGTGAGCAGAAATAACACAGGACTTCAAAGATCCAGGTTAAAATCACAGTTTTGTCACTGACCAGCTGTGTGACCTTGGGAGGCTTATTTTATTCTCGGGACCTCAGTTTCCCACCTGTGACATGATTTGACAGGGACCAGACAAACATACTTGCAAACGCTACAGTAACACTGCTTCACCGTCTCCATCCACTGAGAAAACTTCTGTCTGTTTCCTTGGGCTCTCCGTCTCCCTCCCAGCCCCCACCTCTCAGCCCAGCGTGCCGAGGGTGGTTCTGTCTTCACTGCATTTTCCCCCAGATCTGTTATGCACATCAGGGTAATATTTCAGTTTATATTGAAAAGGACAGAGAGCTACTGGGTTGAAGGAGGAAGAAGAAGAAAAAGAGAAAGACAGAGGAAACTGAAACAGGAAGGGGTTGAGAATGTTTATTTTTGAAAAGCTGTGCTAGCTCAGTGTGAGAGATTCGAGTTTAGGCTGGGGAAAGACAGCAGGTGCGTGTGAGACAGATGAAGGAATGAATGGATGGTTGGTAGAGAGATGATAGACAGACAGACAGAACAAGCAGGAAGGGAAGAGGAAGAGAGAACAGACAAGATGTAAGAAAAGGAGGTGATTTGCTCTAGGTAATGGACACACTCTCTTTCCGAGCTTTTTTGAGAGAAAAGTAAAAGTTCAAGTTGTTTTGTGATGCCAGATGGGTATTTTTTCAGCAAGCAGTGGTGCCTAGACCAGACCACTGAGTAACCCCAGTTCTGTGCGGACCACAGGAGGATAACCCTTGTAGCTCTCACTGAAGCAGAGAAGGTCCAGTGAGATCACAGATACAAAGTTGTCGTTTTATTATTAAATTTCCTTTGGCTTTCCACTTGAATCTTTGCTCAGATCAGTTACCCAATGCCGTGAGCTTGGGTGACAGAGAAATTGTAGAATTGTACAGTCTCTGCTTAGGTTTTCGAGAGATGACAAGTGTCGTCTTACACATCTTCCAATCAGCCACCCCACTGCATACCTCTCCTAGCCTGCGTCTCACTGTGGGACCAACCGCTGTTTGTTTCTCTGCCTCTCTCACTAGACTGTGAATATCTTGAGCCCAGGACACTGCTGCTCATCTCTATATATCCCGACCAAGCAGGGAATCCAAAACATGTTACGCAAATAAATTTGGCATAACATTAATATTATGCGGCATTAATAGATTCTCTCTTCCTCTCTTCCTCTCTCTTTGTCTCTCCCCCTCCCCACTCACCCCAATGGCTTGAACTTATATGCACCCCTGGGGGAAAAGGAAGAGGGGAGAATCCCTGAGCTGCCTGAGGAAACCTAGAATTGACTAAGTTTCTGCCACCAAGAGAAATGAGAGCCCAAGAGAGAACATAATTGAAGTCGTAGAAAAATAAAACTACCTTTGTTCTGAGGTCTGAATTTTGAGCCCCAAAATTCATACTCACTACAAATGTTTGTTGATTGAATGAATGAATGAATGTTGGAGGGAGGGGTTCTGCTACAGCAAGCTCTCGGTGAAGCAGTCTTAGCTGCTCTCTGAGGAAGATGGTAATTACTAGAAAGAGCATCTGCTTTCTAGTCCTCACTTGGCCACTTATTATCTGTGGTTCCTCGAGTAGGTTACAAGTCTCTTTGGACCTCAGTTTTCGTATCTATAAAATGGGGACAATGGTACCTGCCCTGCCCTCCTTACAATATTATCATGAAGATCCAATGAGATAGCGTACGTGAAGGTACTTCATATAGGATTATAACAAAGGTCTGGAGATCACCTCTGTCTTGTGGTCCAAGAAGCAAGAGAAAAGTGTCTGAACTCAAGGATCAGAGTTCTATGGTACCCCTTTTCTCAGTTTTTTTTAGAACTGGCAAGGGACAGTGACTCAGTTTTCCCTGGAACCGCATCAGTGCTAACTGGAGGGTATCAAGGATTGTACTCTCAATATCAGCAGAGAACACTTCATCAGGAAGAAATTCTCAGGGCATGAAACAGGTTTATTTTCATTGTGAAACTGTCTGTGTGCTATGTGACAACAAATTAAGCTCTGGGTGACTATTCCCGTAAAACACGTCCTGTACTTAGCGCTGCTATTATGGGGTGGATAGACACAGTAAAGAATCAATTAAAACTCTGACACATTAAATGGAGCTCGAAGACCTGTTTCACAGGTTTCCCCAGAGGAAAATAATCATGTTACATTATACTTTGGAAGCCGATGGAGGCGAGATTTCTGAGACAGGCTCTGAGGTTAACGAGACAGACTTCGGCTTTTCTAAATCATTTTTGAAGTGCTATTTAAAGGATTACAGCATTCAATTCTCCATTAGTCCAACAGCATCATGGTGGAGCAGGAGGGGTTGTCGTCATGTGGGCATCCTCGGGAAAAATGTAAGTTCTCTTTAAAGACAGATTTAAAGAAAGGGTGAAATACTACAGTGTTTGTATTTATGCCCATTTTGAAGTGAAAGCCAATGTTAAGGAAGTAAAATCAGAGCGATATTAAAACTGCAATCCCTTTCTATGTCTACTACAAAAAGGGGCAGCCATTGTTTAGGCACTCTTTTAAAAGAAGTTCTGGAATTTCAAGAAGAGCCTCACAAAAAGTGAATGAGAGGGTTAATTGTGGAATATGAATAATGTTTGCGGTTATCACTGCTTCAACTGTGTTTCTATGGCAGCAAGTGGGAATGTTAATGACAAGAACAACGTAGGGTTTTTGGCTAATTGAGACATCTGTGTAAATCATCTTTCGATGTCATTGCCTAAATAGCTTCTATCTCTCAACCTGAGTAAACTGGAGAGATTTTAAGGTTCGGGCAGTATATTTTCAGAAGTGCTGCCTACAGATGAGCTTCACGGGAAATACAGAATTGAACAGGACCAAAGGAAGTCAAGTGTCCGCAGTGATCATTGTTGAGGGACAAGTAAGGCTCGCCGACGCAACTGGTGTGTCAGAAAATGGTTTGAGGGTGTCAGCTCATTCCCGATTTTTCAGACTAACTCAGAAGCAAAGAACTAGAGAAAAAGGACATCATCAAAGTGGAGTATAAATGTTGTGCTTTCAAGTAATTTCACCAGGAGAGAGAGACAGACAGACAGACAAAGACAGAAAGAAAAGGAAACCTATGGTTCAAGGGCAAGACGAGACCTGCCCACTTGCACGCTCAGCTTTGGTAGAGAGCAGGACGTTTTCAGAGGAAACGCTCTCGTGGTGCAGGAATTCGTTCAGTTAGGAAAATAAAAATGTTTGACAATTTTCTTTAAAAAAATCTGCCCACAACATCTTTTCTTTCTAAGTATAAGGAGTTGAAGGAGGGATAACCCCTCTTAAGCCAAGGGTACTACTCCCTATAATTTTTTAAGAGAATTTTTGGTTCTTTTTTTTGTTGAAGCTGCTATTTAAATCCTTAAGGTCCCCTCTATTACTTGGAAAAAAATACGTTTTTGCAGAATACTATGTACTTGTGTTTGTTAATGCTTTCTTAATCTTTGTAAAACAGAGGTCTCTCAGAGCTGCCGATGGGGGCCCAGCATATGCCAGGAGTCCTGGAGTCCAGGAGTCCTGCCAAGGCCCTTGGCGCTCCAGAGAGAGAGGGTGTCGGGTCGAGTCCGTACCCCTGCCCTGCACGCTGCCCTCCCCCCAACTCTCTCTCCTCCAGTGCACATTCTAGCCACCCTGGGCTTTCACCTGTGAGTTCATGTGGAGGAAAAAATGTTTCCACTGCTTAAAGCAAAAAAAAAAAAAAAATTGAAAATCACTAAAATATTCAACCTTCTCATTGACAGAGTGGGGGATTTAACTTCCCAGAGAATTATAATGAACACATTGAAGGCAAGCCAGCAATAGTAAGCCAGGTCTAAGGAGAACTAGTTCTACCATGTCTTTCCCTTTGTTCAAAGGAGTTGGTAGGGTCTTCTTTGCCTCATATATCCCCATCCTCACTTAGTTCATCACTCGTTTTCAAGAGGAAAACAGTTTGGTGACTCTTCAAAATGTTAAACGTAGGAATTACCATCTGACCCAATACCTCCACTCATAGGTATATGCCCAAAAGAATTGAAAATAGGTACTCAAACAAACACATGGACATGCATGCACTTTTCACAATAGCCAAAAGGTAGAAACAAGCCACATGTCCATCAATGATGAATGGATAAACAAATTGCAATATAGCCATACAATGGGATATTACTTAGCCATAAAAAGGAATGAAGTTCTGATACATGCTACCACGTGAATGAACCTTGAAAACATTGAGTGAAAGAAGCCAGACACAAAAGGTCACATATTATATGATTCCATGTGCGTGAAATGTCCAGAATAGGCCAGTCCATAGAGACAGAAAGCAGACTGGTGGTCGCCAGGGGATAGGGGAGGGGGCGTGAGGAGTGGCTGCTTCATGGGACAGGGTTTCCTTCTGGGGTGGTGAAATTGTTCCACAACGAGATGGTAGTGACAGTTGCACAACATTGTAAATGTACTAAATGCCACTGAATTGCTCACTTTAAAATGGTTACGTTTATGTTGCATGAATCTCGCCTCAATTTTAAAAATAGAAAGAGAAAGGGGAAGTAGAGGGCTCTAAAGACAAGAAATAAGCTTGTCAGATCAATTAAGCGTCTTTGGACCCTATCCTGGGAGAAGAGGACGAGCCAATAAGGATTGTTAAGCAGGAGGATGACTGGATCCGATCTGTGTTTTAGACCGGACGTTTTGAGTGGAGGCTGGACCCATGCAAATGACACGTGGAATCTGTTGGCTCAGTGAGAGATCATAACAAATGTACCAGGATATGAAATACCTGCCTGATCGTGTTTCAGTTAAGTCATTGTTCAAACCCAAAACTACTAACCGGAATGAGAAATATTAGCCACAATTCTTTTAAAATCAATTTTTAAAACAGCATAAGCCCATCTTTTTGCACATCCTACCAGTTTTGGCATCCAACAGAGTTTTTAAAGTAAAATTAATGTACTTGCTCTTCCTCCAAAGATTACTCATAAAGACCTGTCTTTGAAGAAATATTTCACCAAGGAAACAAGCCTGTTTTTGATGAGAGCAAATTGCAGTCCAAAAATCAGTTTAGAAAAGGAGCTATGATTCAAATTAATACATTTATTTTCTCAGTCTCAATTTTGGTCACTTTAGCATGTCAAAAACTACTGCACACTAACTTTTTAAAATAGCCAATGAGATTACTTTGCACAGAGAATAAAAATCTGAATGAAATCAGATTGAAAATCTGATCTGCTCCATACTTAAGTAGTACATTCAATGTGACCAATTGGAACTATACAGAACCTATCAAACCAAACTTTAGAGGGATTCAAAAGATCTCTATCCTGTAGTCAGTGTATCTGCCAGTCAGCTTCCGCTTGTCTTTCTAGAGTGACCAGCCATTCTGATGGAAACCCCAGAACTGAGGAGCATCTTGGACTTACAGTGCTAAAACTGGAACATTTGGGCACCTGGTTTTCACCCCCACCAAAACCCCTTCTAAAATTCCCTTTTAGGTACAGGATTCATTTCATTTGGAAAGTAAAAAACAACAGCAGCAGTGAAGATGACAGAGGAAAACTTAGGCATCCTTTGGCATTCATAATATGGAAAGAAATCCATTCAAAGAACAAGAACAAATTTCAAATGAGTTCTCAGACTCCTAACTCCAGACCTATCTATGTGCCATGACAATGCTGTAACTTTCAGGCAGTCAGCAAGGGAATCTTGTTTTACCTTCCAAATCATTCACTCAACGAATGCCTACCGAGGTCCTACCACGTGCCAGACTTGGGACCAAATGTTGGGATCCAGAGATGAAGATGCACCAGCCTGGCTGGGGAGATGCTCACAGGCTAGAGGCCAAGCAGAGATTTTTTTCAGCGACAACCACATCTCACACGATTTAATTAATAATGAGAGCTCCCAGCTTCTAGGAGCCAGACATTTACACACATTATCTCTCATTCTTACAACTACACCTCAAGGTAGGTATTATTATTCCCATTTTAAAGATTAAAAAAATAAAATAAAAACTGAAGCTCAAAGAGGTTACAGAACTTGCCCAAGGCCACCCAACCAGTAGTGGCAGAGGCAAGATGTAAACCAAGATTTTGAGCGACGTCTACTTGATTCCAAAAGCTCTGCCTATTCCACTATTCCCAGGTCCTTTTCGGCATGATCAGGGTTAAGATCAAGGCCATTCAGGTTTCCAACCTTAGTCTAGCTTGTCTTAGCCTTTCATCAGGGAGCAGCTGTATCTGCACTCTGAATCAAGAGCAAAATTGCCAAGTTTTAAACATTCAGCCATGGCAGGGGCAGGGTGTGAGAGGGGAAAAGTTAGATATTATTTAGGTTTAACTAGAAGACAATTGGAAACTGCTGTTAGAGATTAGATCATGATGGCATCCAGAGAGGAAAACATTGGGGAAAATGTTCATGACATTGGATTTGGCGGTGATTTCTTGGATGAGATACCAAAGGCACAGGCAACAAAAGTAAAAATAGACAAATTTGGGCTTCATCAAAATGAAAAACTTTTGTGTATCAAAGGATGTGATTGACAGAGTAAAAAGGCAACCCAGAGAATGGGAGAAAATATTTGCAAATCACAAATCTGATAAGGCTTAATATCCAGAAGACATAAAGAATTCCTAAAACTGAACAACAAAAATCCCAATTCGAAATTGGGCAAAATAGGCCAGGCCCCTGTGATGCACACCTATAATCCTAGCACTCTGGGAGGCCAAGGTGGAAGGATCTCTTGAGCCCAGAAGTTTGAGGTTGCTGTGAGCTAGGCTGATGCCGCGGCACTCTAGCCTGGGCAACAGAGTGAGACTCTGTCTCAGAAAAAAGGGTAAAATACTAGAATAGACATTTTCTCCAAAAAAGATATGCAAGTAGCCAATAAGCACATGAAAAGATGCTCAACATCATGTATTAGGGAAATGCAAATCAAAAACTACAATGAGATGGCACTTCACACCTATCAGGGATGGCTATTACTTAAAAAAAAAATAGAAAATAATAAATGTTAGGAAAGAATGTGGAGAAATGAGAACCCTTGTGCCCTGCTGGTAGGAATGTAAAATGGTGCAGCTGCAATGGAAAACAGTATAGCAATCCCTCAGAAAATTAAAGATAGAATTACCACTCAATCCACCAACTCCACTTCTGGTTATATTACCAAAAGAATTCGAAGCAGGGACATGAAGACATATTTGTACACCCATGTTCATAGCAGCATTATTCACAATAGCCAAAAGGTGGAAGAAACACAGTGTCCATCGACAGATGAATAGTTAAACAAATGTGGTACATATTCGAATGGATAGTATTCAGCCTTAAAAAGGAAAGAAATTTTGACATGTGCCACAACATGGATGAACGGTGAAAACATTAAGCTAAGTGAAATAAGCTAGTCACAAAAGGACAAATACTGTATGAGTCCACTTATACGAGGTACTTACAGTAGTTAAATTCAGAGACAGCAGAATTGTGGTTGCCAGGGGCTAGGGGAAGAGGGGATGGGGAAATGTTGTTTAGTGGGTACAGAATTTCAGTTTGGGATAATAAAAAGGTTCTGGAGATGGGTAGTGGTTAGTGATGATGGTTGCACAACAGTGTGAATGTACTTATTGCCACTGAACTATACCTACAAATGGTTAAAATGGTAACATTTATGCTATGCATATTTTACAACAAAATAAGAAAAGATGGCCTATAGAACACATGCATCTACTGACCTCAAATTCCCCCAAAGTTTCATTTAATGACAAAAATATATATATGCTTTTAAAAAATCCATTAGATGGGGAGTTGTTGTTTAATGGGCATAAAGTTTCAGTTTTGCAAGATGAAAAGAGTTCTGGAGATGGGTTGCACAGCAAAGTGTGCTTCACCACTACTAAACTGTACACTTAAAAATGTTTAAGGGGGCAAATATCATGTATGTATATTTTACCATAATTTTAAACAAAATTTAAATCCATTAGAATTGGATCTTAAAGTCAGCTGATAAAATAAAATACAATAAAGTTCCATTAGAAGACTGGAAAGCAGGAAGAAGTGTTACCAACCCACCAGAAACAATGAGGAAATCCTGAACGGTAGCGAGCAGATGGGATTGGACCGAAGGAGAAACAGAAATAAAGAAACCTCCGCTGGGAATACTCACAAGGGTGCCCGCTGTGAAAAAGTGTCAAGAGGAAGAGTGATTGTCTGGGAAATTAATTGGGGCGCTTTATATAGGACTGTGGTTCTCAAGCTTGAGGGGGCATCAGGGTCACCTGCAGGGCTGGATAAAGCACAGGTTGCTGTGCCCCACCCCCCAGAGTTTCTGATTCTACTGGTCTAGGGTGGAGCCTGAGAATTTGCATTTCTAATAAGTTCCCGGCTGATGCTGATGCTGCTGGTTCAGAGACCACGATTTGAGAACCACTTTGAGTAGCAGCTACACCTGTCAGCCCTTCCGCCTCCTTCACCTGTCAGGGGAGACAGACAGCAGTGTCTCTCCCAGGTGGAAGCGCTGAGTAGAGATACTGAGGCCCCCACGTGCCTGGAAAACTCAAGAGGTGGAGGACAAGGCATCACCGTGCCAAAGGACAGCTGCTACCACACAGCCTGTCTCCCCGCAGTGGTGGGCGGCGGTTACTCGGACCATATCTGCAAGGATCGTAAGTTTAACTAAGATTTCTAAAGTCAGAGAAGAGTAGGCAGCCAAGCATTGCCAAATATTTGAGGAAAGGCAACACCAGAGAATAACGCCAGTGTCAAGAAAGAGGATTAATACACAAGGAAGTAGAATTAACCAAACAAAAGAGGTTAGAATGTGTGTAACTAATACTCTCAGACAGACTCTAGAGACACACACACAAGGAAGGAGGAGGAGAAAAAAAAGAAGGAATAGGAGAAAAGACTGTTGTAAACATACACAGGCACAGATTTGAATTTTTTTAGGCATAACATATATAAAGTGCACCAATATTAAGAGCACAGCTCACCAAATGTTTACACTGTATATACCTTTGAATGGACCAGCCAGATCAAAAAAAGAATATATCCAGCCCTCCAGAGAGATCCTTTCCCAGTCAATAACCTCCAAAGAGAACCACTGTTCTGCCCGTCCTCACCATTGATTTGTTTTGCCTGTTTTTGAACCTCTCATAAATAGAATCGGACATTACGTACTCTTTTGAGTTTGTCTTCTTTCACTCAACTTTTTGTGTTTGAGATTCATCATCCTTACTGTGTGTAGCTGTGGTTTGTCCTTTTTCATTGATACGCAGAATTCCATTGGTGACTATATCACAGTTTATCTTATAAGTGATGCTGCTAAGAATGTTCATATAACACGTTTTTTGATGAGCATTTGAACTCATTTGTCTCGGGTGGGTACCGAGTGGCATTGTAATCTTATGTGAACATAAGATTTACTTACGTTTGACTTCAGGAAATAACTGTCGAACGGTTTTCCAAAATGGCTGTGCCCACTATCAATGCATGAGAATTCCAGCTGCTCTATGTCCTTGCCAACACTAGATATTACAGTGTTTTTAATTACAAGTGATGAGGAGATATCATGTGGCATTAATTTGCATTAGCCTAATGAATAATGATGTTGAGCACCTTTTCATGTACTTATTGACTGTATGTTTTCCTCTGTGAAGTAATCTTTTTAGTCTTTAGCCTGTTTTTAATTGGATTATATACTTTTTTCTTACTGATTTTGTAAGAGTTCTTTATCCATGCTGATTGTGAGTCCTTTGTGGAATGTACATGTGCTGTTAATATTCCTTATCAGTCTGTGGCTTGTCTTTTCACACCCTTAACTGTGTCCTTTGAGGAACAGGAGTTATTCATTTTGTTTATTTATTTTTATTAATATATACTAATTGTACATATTTGGGGGGCGTATATGATATTTTGGTACCTGTATACAGTATGTTGTGATCAAATCAGGGTAATTAGGATATCCATCACTTCGAACATTCATCTTTTCTTTGTGCTGGGAACATTATGATTCTTCTGGCTATTTTGAAATATACAATAAACTATTGTTAACTATAATTTCCCTACTGTCCTATCAAATACTAGAACTTATTCCTTCTACCTAAGAGATTATTCATTTTAATGAAGTCTAACTTATCAAGCTTTTATCTTATAGTCTATACATTTTTGTATACTATTTTAAAATCTTTGCTTACCCCAAGATCATGAAGATATCATGCTAAGTTTCCTTTTAGAATCTTTATTATTCTATCACTTTTCTATCTATAATCCATTATGAATTTTTGTGTGTAGTATAAAAGATCTGGTTTCTTTTTTGTTTTAGTTTGGCAAGTTCCTTTATTTTTTTTTTTATTTCAGCATATTATGGGGGTACAGATGTTTAGATTACGTATGTTGCACTTCTCCCCCTCCCCCCCCAAGTCCTAGCTTCAAGCATGTCCATCCCTCGGATGGTGCGCATCACACTCTTTGTGTATGCATATACCCGTCCCCTCCTCCCCTCTCCCCCCTGCCCGACATCCAATAAATGTTATTCTTGTGTGTGCACTTATGTGTTGATCAGTTAATACCAATTTGATGGTGACTACATGTGGTGCTTGTTTTTCCATTCTTGGGATACTTCACTTAGTAGAATGTGTTCTAGCTCTTTCCAGGAGAATACAAGAGGTGCTATATCACCATTGTTTCTTAAAGCTGAATAGTACTCCATGGTATACATATACCACATTTTATTAATCCACTCATATATTGATGGACACTTGGGTTGTTTCCACATCTTTGCAATTGTGAATTGTGCTGCTATAAACATTCGGGCGCAGGTGTCTTTTTCATAGAGCGACTTTTGTTCTTTTGGGTAGATGCCCAGTAATGGGATTTCTGGATCGAATGGTACTTCTACTTGTATCTCTTTAAGGTATCTCCATATTGCTTTCCACAGAGGTTGCACTAGTTTGCAGTCCCACCAGCAGTGTATAGTCCTATCTCTCCGCATCCACGCCAACATTTATTGTTTTGGGACTTTTTGATAAAGGCCAGTCTCACTGGAGATAAGTGATATCTCATTGTGGTTTTGATTTGCATTTCTCTGATGATTAGAGATGTTGAGCATTTTTTCGTACGTTTTTTGGCCTGGTTTCTTTCCCTTTCCCTTTCCCTTTCCCTTTCCTTTTCCTTTCCTTTCCTTTCTTTCTTTCTTTCTTTCTTAATGGACATTCATTTGACCCCACACTACTGGCTGAAAAGTTGATACTTTCTCCATTAACTTGCTGTAGAACATTTGTCATAAATCAAATGACCATGTATGGGTGGGACTGTCACTGGACTCTCTATTCTATTTCATTGGTCTATTTGTTTATCCATGTACCATTCTGTCTTGATTGCTATAACTTTATAAAAAGTTTTTATCTGATATTGGAAGTCCTCAGCTCTGTTCATCTTCTTCTATTGCCTTGACTCTTCTAGGTCCTTCGCTTCCACATAAATTTTAGAATGAACTTGCCAATTCCACTTAAAAAAGTTCCTGGGATTTTTATTGAGTTGCATTGAAACCGTAGATCAATTTAAAGGAAATTCATATCGTATCTATGGTGTGTCTTCCAATTCATGACCATGGTTTATCTCTCAACTTACTTTATTCTTCTTTGCTTTCTCTCAGCAATGTTTTGTTGTTGTCAGCATACTGGTCTTTGAAATCTTTTGTTAGATTTATTCCTAAATATTTTGTGGCTTTTTTTGTTGTTGTAAATGATATTTTTAAATTTTTATTTTCTAGTTGTTTGTTGCTAGCATGTAGCACAAATGAGTTTTGTATCTTGACCTTGCATTCAGCTCCGTTGCTAAGTTTACTTAATACTTCATAGATTATATCAGATTTTCTTTTCATTCAAACATATAATCTGTAAATTGGTTTTATTTCTTCCTTTGTCAATATTGGCAACATTTTAAAAACCAGCTTAAGTGCACCTGTGGGGGGACGGGGGGTGGGGGCTCCCGCACCAGCTCAGCCCAGGGTTGGGGGGGCGCAGGTCCCACTTGTGGGCTGAAGGCAGGGGTAGGTGGTACACGAGGGAGGAGAGGAGGCCCAGAGTGGGTGAGTGTCAACCTCCAGCACCGAAGGTGGGGGTCAGGCCAAGAGGCATCCTGGCTCTAGTCGGGTGGCGGGGGTGTCTGTTCCCCTGGACTTTCTTTGACAGGGAGGAGAGGACAGTTGCTCTTTAGAATAAGGGGGAGTTGATCATTCTTGCCTGGCTGACTATGTGTTATCTTTTTTTCATTTAAGTGAAAAACTACAGTGCAAACAAAATAAAGCACAGAACTAGATGAATGCTAATTGAAGAACAAGTGTTTTCTTAGATAAGCTGTTCAACTCCTCTCTCATACCGAATACAGGTTTGGTTTCCTATGAGCACAGACTTTGAAATTAAGTATTAACACTGAGGTTTTAGAAATTTGACCATTTCGAAAATGTCAATAAGTTAAAAATGTTAAGTTTTACTATTTAAAAATGTTAATCATATGATCTTTTTCTAGTCTGTTGAAACTAGGTTCTAGAAGTGTGATTTAATATTTCACGCCATCATTGCATAATAAAATGAATGTCCAAATCCATATGTACTAAAATGGAAGGCTTCACATGTATGTTGTGATTAGTACTTTTAAAATAACATCGCAGGATACATCCTGCATACATTTTAATTTAAAACAATGCCTTTTAAATCTGCATTATGTACAGGTGTCATGGGTAATAAGATTTTTAGCAATTCTAGTGATAGTGAAATATTTCAATAAATTTGGGGTCAGAGCTAATTAGTAAGGCAAGGATTATTTTTAAAGTGACATTTTATTGTTACAACTTTTCGGGTTTTTTTGAGACAAGGTCTCGCTCAGTTGCCTAGGCAAAAGTGCAATGGCATCATCGTAGCTCACAGCAACCTCGAACTCCTGGGCTCAAGTGATCCTCCTCCTGCCTCAGCCTCCCCAGTAACTGGAACGATAGGTGCATGTCACCACACCAGGCTAATTTTTCTATTTTTTGTAGAGATGAGTTCAGGCTGGTCTCAAACTCCTGGTCTCAAGCGATCCTCCCTCTTCAGCCTCCCAAAATGCTAGAATTACTGACGTGCGTTATCCCTCCCAGCTGTTACAACTTTAATTACTGTACTTGCTATTTGAAATCCATGTTCTTATGAATGGGGCCATATCTTTTTAAGAGATGTGCTTAGATTCTCAAAAATTTAGTAAGCAATAAAATGATGCATTTTAATTTGAAAACAATAAATAAATAAATAATAAAAACCAGCTTAATGAAGTATAATGTACATATAACAAAATCCACCAATTTTAAGTATACAGTTTAATGAGTTTTGGCAAAAGTACGCTGTCATGTAACCACCACCATCAAGCTATAGAACATTTCTATCTCCTAAAAAGTTCTCCCAGTGCGCTTTTGCAAAAAGGACTAGGGAAAAAATCATCTCACTAGCTCCTTGCTGGACACAGAGGGAAAAGGTTGAGTTCATTAGCATGGAGTTGCAGAATATAGGTCAACTACATTTTCCAGAAGAGAGAAAGTAGAAGGTCAAGTTTCTCTGTGAAGTTATTTCTCAATCCTGGTTGCACACTAAAATCAATGGGAAGACTCTCTTAGAAAAATACCACTGCCTGGACTCCACCCTTAGAGATTCTGATCTACTTCATCTGTGATGGAGCTCAGGCATTGGGTGTCTTTTAAAAGCCCTTTAAGTGCACCCAAGGCTGAGAACTAGTGGGCTTAAAGGAAGTTAATTTTTGCAGGTGGAGGGTAGCTTTTTAAAATTGTGAAAGCTATATAACTGTCACAGAAGGAAATTACTTAAAAGGAAAAATCATACATGATACTATGTATCTTACATAGCAAATATTCTCAAGGCTCTGTCTGCATGCAGACGTATTTTTGCACGACTGTATTCATATGGCAATGCAACTTTTATTTTTTTAGTTACCATTTATTATAAACTTCTTGTTTATATCACTACACAGACAGGCAGTGTAGGGTCATGATTCTGAGTGTGGGCTTTGGAGTTTAGACAAACCTGTGTTAAAATCTCAGATTTTTCACAGACAAGTAGTGGACCCGAATTTCAGAGGCTCTAGCTGTGAGATAGGAACAATAGTAACTACCTCATAGGTTCACTCTGAGGATGGATGTTTGTAAAGGCACAGCAGCAAATCACCTGGCACTCTTCAGGCTTTCAATTAATGGCAGCTGTTATTATCTTTGGAACAAGTGGGGTTTAGCCACTGAAAGGAATGACATGCTAGGGCAGTCAACACAAACAGACCACGGGGTTGGAAGAGGAAGGAAGGGATCTTATTCATGCTCAGCAACAAAGACTCAGCACGCTGGGGGAGAGACGTGCAGAAGTGTCTATGTGTGCGTGTGTGTATACATTTGTATGTGCACTAAAGAGCTGGTAGTCCAGGCCTGTATGAAGTGGACTTCCCAAAGTTGGGCATAATTCTGGGGGAGGAAGAATTCCAGCCCTGGATCACCTGGGGGTTTTTTTTGTTTGTTTGTTTGTTTTATTTCAGCATATTATGTGGGTACAGGTGTTTAGGTTACGTATGTTGCCCTTGCTCCCCCTCCCCCCTGGATCACCTGTTTTAATGGCAACACAACAACAGCAACAAGAGCCATAAAAAAAGAATGGAACATACAGGCCAATTGAGAACATTCTCTTGTTTTCTCTCCTTGAGTCTGGAAAACCAGACTGACTCTAAGGAGTACTGGGGAAATATCCCTGGATGTCTTAGACTAATCAGAGGACGTCAGGCCCTGAGGAAGGAAGAAAAGCATTTTTGCATCAGGTGGCATGGGAATAGCAAGCCATTTCATTTGACTGTTTAAAAAAATATATAAATTTATGGAGAAGTACTATTCCAGGCACTTAATGAAATTAATTCCATTAAATCATTTAATCCTCACAACAATCCTATGAAGGAGGTATTGCTATTATCCCCATTTTACAGATTAGGAAACTGAGGCATAGAGCAATTAAGTAAACTTGCCCAAAGTCACACAGTAAATAGTAGAATCAGACCCAAAAACCCAAAGACCATGCTCTTAACCACCACTGCACCCCAAGCCAGTGAAGTGGGCCATATTAGTTACATTATAATTAATGTTGAATGGTCTTCGGGAAGACACCAAATCATAATTTTCTTGCCCCTTCCCTTTGGATTTAGTATTTTTCACTTTTAGTTATAATAAACACCTTCGAGCACATAGCTGTTCACTCCTGTTGAATTAGCTCCTTAGCGTGGCTTCCTGTGAGTGGCATTACTTGGTCCGAGGGGATAAATAACTTTATAGTTGTTGCTACATGTTGTTGTATTGTTTTCCAAACAGGCTACAGCAGTTTACTATGCCACCGGCGGGTATATCTCAAGCAGCGTGGGTGGATTATTTGTATAAATAAATATACCTTTGGAAAAATATTTTTTTAATTTAATAGCTAAAGGTTAGGAATCTACAGCATTGGGTTTGCTCAGCTTGCTGTGTTTCTGGGAGTTTCCCTTTATTCAAGACCCCTTCATTCAGTGAGTCAGCTAGCCTGAAGTTGAGCCCTCATCCTCCACCAGGCCAGGCCCTGGACTTCCAAACTGCTGAAATTTTGGAAGGTGAGAGGCCCATACATGCACCAAATGCCACAAGATATTGGCTAGGTTTTCTTTTCCACTTCACCAGCCGGCCTTCCTGCATGGGATTGGAATGACTTTCCAGCCAGGCTAGCTATCCTCCTGGTCACTGAAACCAGGTTCTCAGACTTTATTGTATCTACAAAGCCCCAGAAGATCTTATGCAAATGAAGATTCTGATTCAGTGTGTCTAGGGCAGGGCCTGAGAGTTTAACAAACTCCCAGGTGATGCCTATGCTGATGGTCTACAGACCACACTTTGAGTAACAAGAACCTGACACCTTTATTGCTTATACAAATCAGATAGCAAATAAAGGGCAGAAAGAGCCCCATTATAACTCTCTAATTCCAGCTCTGCCACTGACAGGCTCTTAGGACCTTGGTCTAGTCATGCCTTCTCTGAGCCTCGGTTTCCTCATCTGTACGAGGGGAGTATAAGACTAAATGCTCTCTGAGTCCCTTTTATGGTTTCGATTTCCATCTTGGAATTTTTTAGCCCATCCGTATTACTTCCACGTAACATCCATTCCACAAATAGCCTGTGAGCTCAAAGGAGGGGCGGAGGCACCTTGTCAAGCACCAGGGAGGTGAGGATGGACAAGCTAGACATAGTCCCTGCCTGTGTGCAAACTCAAGTCTATGGGGAAAGACAAGCCGATTAGAGCTGCAGAATAGTTTGGTAAATGTTTTGGAAGGAAAAGCTCAGGATGCCATGGAAGCAAATAGAAAATAGATCTTGCTCAGACCAGTGGGAATCAGAGGAGACTTCCCAAAGGGAACCATTCCTGAGCTGACACCTGGAGATAAGAGGCACGATCCAGGTGAAGCTGGGCAGAGAAAGCGGGGCATGTCGCGGGCAGAGGGAAAGGTACAGCAAACAGCCCTGGGCAGGAAAGAGCACGGGGCTTGTAAGAAACTGAAAGAGGCTCCACAGAACCTGGGAGAGAAGCAGTGAGAGGGCACGGGAGATGTCACAGGGTCCCGAGAGCCTTAAGTGCCATGGATGTGTGCATTTTTCCATGGGTGATGACAAGCTCTTGAAGAGCCTCTGGAAGGAGCAGGACAGACTTGGATTTCAGGAAGATTGCTTTTGCTGCAGTGCAGAGATTAGAGGGGACAAGAGCAATGTAAGGAAACCAGTAAAAAGACTTGCAGGAGTCTCAGTGAGAGGTGATAAAAGCCTGGACCAGGGAAGCAGCAACGGGAAATGGGAGGACTAGATACATGTGGACAGATACAGGCGGTGGAACTGACAGAGCTGGATGAATGAGGGTGGTGAGGAGACGGAAACGTGCGTCAGTCTTACGGCTTATAACAAACATCTATTCCCGGCTCTCGGGTCTGTGGGTCAGCTGGTCTCGACCTTGCTCAGCTGGACTCAGCTCCCGGCTATAGGTCAAGTTCAGGTCTGCCTCATGCATCTCCCATTCAGGGAGGGACCTAGGCTGAAGGGGCAACAGCCACCCGGGGCATGCTTTCTCACAGTGGATGGCTGGAGCTCCAGGAGACACAGAAACACAGATGTCCTCTAGCATGAGGCCACCAGAGCCTCTATTAGGAACTGGCACATGGTCATTCCTGTGTTAAAAGCAAGACCCATGGACAAGCCCAAAGCCAATGGTGCATAGAAGTATACTCTGCCCCAAGATGGAATAGGAAAGGAGAGTATTTTTTAAACAATAACGTAGCCTACCATAAAAAATTAAGGCCAACCCCCAGGTAGACGGGAGCAGGGCATTCACTGAAATAAGAAACACAGAAGGGGAATACATTTCTGGGTAAGGTTTGGGAGAGAAAAGAAAGGATTTCATCCTGAGATGTATTACCGCTGAAATGTTCAAGCAGAAATGTCCAAGAGGCAGTTGAATAAATGGTCCACAGCAGGGAAGAGCGGTATGGGCTCGAGATACTTATCTGTGAGTCATCAGCACAGGGCTGGCCATGAGCAGGGATGAGATCATCCACCGGAGAATTTGCAGACTTAGAAACAGGGCAGGCCTAGCACAGAACACTCAGGAACCTCAAGGAATGGTTCTTAGAAGAGACACCTGAAAAGGAGCCTGAGTACGTTGTCCCTGGAAGCCAAGGAACAAGAGTATTTCTCAAAAGAGGGAGTGGCCCAAAGTGTCAAATACTGAAACAAAGTCCAATGGGTCTGACCGCAGGGGATGGATTTCTGTAGACTGGGGCCGCTCCAAGCTAGACTCCAAGACAGCAAATGGAGAAAGCTCAAAGAAACTCAACAACCCGCCTCCACCCCTGGAACAAGGCATGAGGATCTGCCACTCCTCTCAAATTCTAAGTAAGCTTTTTACTGAAGTGTAGCATGTATAGAGAAAGTGCACAGATCCTAAGTGCACCAAGTGCGTAGCTCAACGATTTCACAAGGTGAGCCCCCCCCCGTGTCACCAGCACCCTGAGCCGCCCCCCAAAAGCCCTCCATTTATTTGCCCCTTCTGGTCACCGGCCTCCATCTGCACCCCAATCTTGAAAAGACACCAGTGCACTGCGAGGTCAGCTGGGAACCTTGCTGAACCTGAGGTTCGAAAGTTCCAAACTCAGAACTTCCCCCGCCGGCTCCTCCTCTTCGCCCCCAATCTTTCCCCGGATCACTGTCTCTTCTTTTGTTCATCCACTCGACACACTGGAGTGCAGGGCCCACGTGTCGTGCACTCTACTAGGGGGCAGGGAAAGAATATAAAGGTAACGCCAGGCCTCGTGCGCACAGAGACAGACATGTCACACGATGTGACAACTATAATAACAGAGGCGGCACTGTGTGTGGGCGTAGAGGGTGTGCGTGCGTGTGTACTCAGCAGCAAGCACTTAGGAAAACAATCGAAACTGTGTGGGCAGGATCAACAGGACGTCCAAGTCTTTGATGGGATGGAGCAGGACAGGCTTGGGCTTTAAGACACTGCGGACTTCTCTGGGTGCACTTCCCGGCTCACTGTCCCTAAACCTTAGCCTGCATTCCGCCTACCAAACCAGGCCTCGGACAGTGCCGTAACTGAACACTAGAGGGCGAAAAAAGACTGTGAGCTTGAGACCAACTGCCCCATACTTCGCAATCTAAGTGGAAACACTTTGATGAAAGCTCTGAAAGAAAAGAGATGGGGAAACACAAGAAGCCCAGAGAGGGAACGGGATGTGCCCAGGGTCACACGGCTGCAGAGGGAGCATGTTGCGCCAGGCCTGTGCAATTTAGTCTTTAATGCTCTCAATTTTCTAAAGCTCAATTCGTGGTAATTCAGGATGCTCCTAGAAGCCTTACTCTTTTTCCTTTTTTTCCTTTTCTATTCTTTTCTTTTCTTTCCTTTTTTTTTCTCTCTTTCTTTTTATGATTCTTGAGTGGGGGGTGAGCCATGATGTAGAGGCAGACTTCTGTTTATAAACCTCTTACAAATACCATACAATAGAGCATTGGGCTGTGTGTTCTCTTTCTTCCTAAATCTGAAGTTGGTGTCAAGTTCTCTGGGGATCGTGCAATGGTTCAGAGCGTGGACTCTGCAATAAGTCTAGGTTTGAATTAAGTTCTGTCTCTTCTTGGTATGATCTTGGAAGCATTTCTTAATCTGCAAAATCAGGCTGTGTTCACACACATACCTCGCAAGGTTGTCAGGGTTAAGTGAGTTGATGCAAATGTATTCTTAACAGTTCCTGGCAAGGAACAATTGCTCCATCGACAACGTGTGCTCTAAATCTCCGTCTCCTGGCTGAGCAGTGTTGGTCAGCGCCCCAGCCGTGCCTGTGTGAGGGAGGAGCCCAGCCCTGCCTTCTCCAGCCCTTGCAGTCAGCAAGTCTGTTTGGTTTCAAGTCCCAGCTCTGCCCTGTCATTTATGGGCTATGTGATCCGGAGCAAGTCCCCTCTCTGCCCTGAGCCTCTGTTTCCTCATTCCTCAAACAGGGCTGATACTATCACCACTATTACTGCAGATGCTCCTTGGCTTACGATGGGGTTATATCCGGGCAAACCCATTCATTGTAAATTGAAAATACCCTAAGTCAAAAATGCATTGAATACACCTAATCTACCGGACATCATAGCTTAGCCTAGCCTAGTTTATACACGTGCAGAACACTTACATTAGCCTACAGTTGGACGAAATCATCTAACACAAAGCTTATTTTCTTATAAAATGTTGAATATCTCATGTAATTTATTGATATTCTGCTGAACGTGTATCACTTTCACACCAACAAAGTCAAAACATTGTAAGGCGAACCATCATAAGTCAAGGTCCACCTGTACTGCTTCTATTGCAGCAAGAATCCCTTTTAATTTAGTTCAACAAATATTTTCTGATGCCCTATGATGCCTTAGGCCTGGTTCTGGGCCCTGGAGAGGAAGAGACAGATGCTTGAGGACCCAGTAGTCGAATAGGTTAGATAGGCTGGTGACCATACAAATTACCAGAGACTGTGATGAATCCAAGAGAAGGAGCACCAGTTCTAGGGGGTTCTAGGAGGTCTTCCCGGAGGAAGTGAAATCTCAGTTGGCTTTTGAAGGACGAGTAGGAGTTTGCCACACTCATCTTCCTTTAAAGTCAATGAAGATGATGGAATCAGAGTTCCTGCATGGGAGGTCTGTGGCACATACCAGCCAGAGCTTCCCTTTTGTCCTAACCTCATGGCCCTCAGGCCGTTACTGCAAGTGTCCCTCTTCTCCCAGACATCCCTTTGGAGGGAGGTAGGGGAGCCTTGGTAGGCTGGTAAATTTAGACCTGGTTTGGAAGAAAAGAAGCCCAAATTACGGCAATTGGGAGAGGATTAGAGGCACCCACCCCATACAGATCATCTAGAGATGGGGGCACCCTGACTAGCACCTTTCCCTGGGGAGCATCTTATGCTCAAGACTCTGATGTATTCCTCTGCCTCCCGGCAGGGTGGGCATGACAGTCCCCACCTATGTTCTACCTCCAGTGCAGCTGCCCAGGCATTGCCATTGATATCTTCATATCCTGCCTCTGCCCGAATTGTTCTTCCTCATTCTTTCTCTGCCCAGCCAAATTCTGTGCATCTTGTTGGGGAAGCCTCTATTGTCTGCCACCTGGCAGAGTTAGTGGTAGCCCTGCACTTTCAGGTTACCCTGAGTGGACCCCAAAATCACCCTGCATTCTGGGGATCTAGCCTCACATTTAGCTCTGAACTCTCTGCAGGCTGCAGGCGGGTACCATGTCTGAGTCCTTTTCTGGAACCCTAGCTCCTGGCACAGAGCCTGGCTGAGAGGACCTCGCTCCGTAAATGTTTGCTGAATTGAATTGAACTGAACCGAGCCCAGAATTCTTGACTCTTTCCAGTCAATGTTTTTGTTTTCCTGTCTTGGCAGGAAGCAGAGGGAACCCTCAAAGAGGTAATTGGAGAGTGTGTAATGAAGGGATCATTTAGAGAGGTTCTTGAGCAGATTAAAGGAAATAAAGACAGTGAAGCACCCAGAGGCCAGCTCGCAGAGGCCAGCCCTGCGGGAAGCTACTGCCATGCCTAGGCCTGAAGGGCGGGAGGAAGGGAGCCGGTGACACACTTGGCAAGAGCTGCAGCTGGGAGGGAGGGGCTGCCTGACAGGGGTGCAGGACACAGCCACTGCCAAACCTGGGCCAGCAGGGAGGGGACAGGAGACCCAATGCCCACCCCCTCTCTCCTCCTGTCCGGCTTTGCTGTCTCCTCGCCTTGGTGGACCCAATGGAAGGCAGAGACCAAGGAAGCCCAGCTGGTACCGGCCACAGAAAGCAGCTGTCCCAGGCACAAAGCAGAGTGAATAAAAGTAGGGAGCACATCTGGATAGTGAAGGGAGAGTACCTGGCTTTTCCCAAAATACAGGTTACATTGCACTGGCATCAGAACCACTTCGGGAGCTTGTTTCAAAAGCAGATTCCTGGGCTCCAACCCAAACCCACTGAATCAAAATACCGATCTATGGGGCCGGGGAACCCGTATTTTCAGGAACCCCACCCCCTCAGCTGATTCTAATTCACATGAATTTTTGAGAAATTCGCCATCTTGAACGGGCGCTTCGGATGATGCGGTAGAAGGGCTGACTAAGGATCTCAGGAAACATGGAATTATGAGAATTATGAATTTGGTGAATCCGTAATTTGAACCTGCGGGATCACCCCCCCAGGTAATGGGGCCTGGGGATGTTGGTTTTGCAGGGCTGAGGGACCCCAAAGGACCAGGGGACCTCAATCATTTATTCATCCAATATTACTGATCATGTACTACCAACTTCCAGGCCCTGTGGAGAGTTCTGGCAACACAAAGGTGAACAAGGATGGGCTCTCCCAGGACAGCTCTTAGTTGTTATCTAGCAATTCTGGGGCTCCAAAAATCATTCCCAACCTGTGGGGATGACTCTTCAGTGATTCTGCAAGTACCAGCTCTGGGCAGGCAAAATAACAAACCAAACCCATCACTTCCACCACCATCTACACACTTATGGCACCAAAATGTATATCTCTCCTGAGTCCTGGGTGTACAGACATACACTTGGAGACCCCACAGTCCCCTCCCATCCACATGAGCTTAAGAGGACTTATGTTCCATCCCTGGTCGCCCCCCAAGGCTCCCAACCTCAGTGAGTGGTGTCACCATGTGCTCCAGTGTTTAAGCAGAAACCTCTCTCTCCCGCCTGTCCGTGGCCAGGTCTAACTCTCCCATCCCTTCATTTCTCTAGTTCCCACCAGCACGCCAGGGGGGTCTTCATTGTCCTCCTTTATTACTATAAATACCTAACAAGAGTCCTTGTCCTCTCCTACGTCATTGTTGCCAGAGGGATCTTTGCAATATGAAACCCAAACATGTTACTCCCCTTGTTCAAATCTTCAATGCTCCCCAGCACCCTTGGGACCAAGTCCAGACTCTTGACTGTAGCACACAAGGCCCTGTGCCCCTGGCCATGCCTGAATTTCCACCTCATTTCCCGCCATTTCTCACCCTTCACGCACACCCTTACACTCTCAGCATGGATCTTAAATGTGCATACTTGCTCACCTTCTTCTCACGATATTCTCCCCCTTCTATACCTGGTCAACTGCTTCTTGCCCGTCCAACTCATTTCAAGTGTCATCTTATCCTTGAAGTCTTCTCTGACCCACCAGACCGGATTAGTCTGTGCTCCCTCAGTATCTCACCCTTAACCTCTCTGATTTTATCTCACCACCTTGCAATAGTCCATTTGTCTCTTCTATTAGTCTGTGGTCTTTATAGAGACAAGGATCAGTCATGTCTAATTTGCCTTTATATCCCAGTGTTTGACAGTGTCTCCCCATCACCATGGGTGAGTGGGTGGGTTGGTAGACAGATAAACTGCACTAATAATAGTCTCAGCGGGGTATGGTGGCTCATGCTTGTAATCCTAGCACTTTGGGAGGCCAAGACACAAGGATTGCTTGAGGCCAGGAGTTGGAGAAACGCCTGGGCAACATAGTGAGACCCTGTCTCTAAAAAAAAATTGAAAAATTAGCCTGGCATGGTGACATGTGCCTCTAGTCCCAGCAACTCAGGAGATTGAGGCAGAAGGTTTGCTTGAGCCTGGGAGTTTGAGGTTGCAATGAGCTATGATGACACCACTGCACTTAGGTAACAGAGCAAGACTTTGTCTCAAAAAGTAAAATATTAATAATAATCTCTTGCATGGAAAGAGCTCCTCCAAGAGAGGACCTAGGGCAGATTGAGTCATTAAATTTGCTGCTTTTGACAGGAGTTACATCTGGTTTCACAGCTGCTTGAGTGAGTATACCAGACACACCACCAGGTTCTGAGCCAGTATAGCAATCTAGAACATTCTCATCTCTCAAGGACCTCATGATAAATAGGGGAGACATTGTCTTAGATAGGCTCTTGCAGGATGCAAGGAAAAGACATATGCAGGTTTCTTAGGTGCTGACGTAAATGGCTAGATTAAGATATTTCTTGTATGGAAGGGTTTCTTACATGGAAGTAAGAAAGTACGAGAAGCCCTCCTAGCAACAGCCCAGTCCCCTGGAACAGCACCTCCAGTGGATGGAATTAAAGGCCCTTGTATCTACCAGCTCTTGCCCCAATACTGCTGCATAACAAACCACCCAAAGACTCAGTGTCCTAAAACAACAATACTATTTGCAGTTTGGTTCTACTTCACATTTTTATCATTCTTCTAGGACGAGCAGTTTACCAGGGCAGTCTTTTTACGGGAAGTACAAGCTTAAGCCCACAAGTATATTTCAAGCCCTTAATTTAAGCATCACATCTGCTAACATCCCATTGGCCAAAGTAAGTCACATGGCCAAGCCCAAAATCAAGCAGCAGGAAACCCATCTACTTCCAGTGGTGGAAGGAACAGCCAAGTCACATGGCAAAGAGCGTGGATACAGACAGGAGGGAAGAATTAGAGTCATTAACATAGCGCTCTACACCAGTGGTCCCCAACATTTTTGACCAGGGACTGTTTTCATGGAAGACAACTTTTCCATGGACCAGGGTTGGGGGGGAGGGGGAAGGAGGGGATGGCATTACATTTATTGTGCACTTTATTTCTATTATTATTACATTGTAATATATAATGAAATAATTATACAACTCACCATAGTTTGGGGACCCCTGCTCTACACAATGTACAACATTCCTCATTTTTCAGGATAGATTATTTCTCAGAGACAATAACTCATCTTTCCTACCTGTTATTTCCCTTTACTTTTATTTATTTGAGTTACTACGTAATGAGTATCTCTCTCCTACCTTTAGTAATATGGGTGTACATAAGTATAATTTACATCAGCAACTGGATTCATTGTATAATCTTCAGTTCATGTTCAATTACCCCTATTATATGGTATTACCATGATAACTTCAGATATTTTAGTCAAGCTCATACTTTCATCAATTGTAAAAATTAAGAGGTTAATTAAGATGTTACATCAGCTGTAAAATTTGAGATGTTAAAAATTCCAGGCTAAACACTGGGCCTGCTTATAGTAATGCTTCTGGGAAAGGTCCTTGGACAGCCGCTGCTTTAATTTCCATTCTGCCTCCCTGGGCGAAGCAGCAACCTGGTAAGCAGCTCTTGCAGGAAAATTACTCTGGAAATACTGTTTGTAGACGTCATTGACAGTACTGAAGTCACTTATGTCAGCCAGGAAAACCATTGTTTTTACCACCTTAGTGAAGTCACAGCCTGCAGCTTTCAGAATTTCACCCATGTTTTTAAGAACTTGTTTAGCTTCTTCTCCTACCCCACTGGCACAAGCTATCCACTTGACTGGTCCATGTCTATCTGTCCTGAAATGTAAACAGTCCTGTCAACTAATACAGCTTGACCGTAGGGGCCAATGGCCCCCAGGGCTTTCGTGGTGCTGATCACTCTCCTGATCAAGGATGACATGGCCAATCCTCCCCTCTTGCGGCCCCTCGGAGAGAACAAGCCCCGACTGCAGCCCCACTTGAGTCTCAGCTGACTCAAGTTGTTTGATTTTCATAAGTCTCTGCATGGAGAAGAGAAAAGAACAAAGGCTGACGACAGCAGGAAGTCAGCCTCAGAGAAGCACGTGACCACTTCTAGGAGTGAGCAACGTTCTTTAGAAGTTTCAGCCCGCCAAAGATGACCTCTAACGTTCATACACTCGATCAACAAATATTTATCCATCCATGCTCTGGATCAGGCACTGTGCTCAGGGCTAGAGACACGGGATGAGTAAGGAAAAGTCCCTGCCCTCGAGGAGCCTGGCCTCAGTGGGAAAGGGAAGAGAGTTAAGAACTTAGCTAAGTGCAACCAAGTGATGCATGGGTCTGGACAAATGTCTAGTGGGGGTTCAAAACAGGGGCTGGTCAATTCCATCTGACCAGTCGGTGGGAGATAGTAACAGACACCAAAGGTTCAGGAAAGGGCCAAGTGGGTGGGACGGACAAGAATAAAGATCATTCCAAATATTAACATATTGCACAGCCTGGGCTGGGACTAGCGAAAGAGGTAAACTAGCAGCCTGCAGTAGCGTTTTGGAAGGACTGACATGTGGGGGCAGGAGGAGGGAGGAGGAAGGGCCAGGGGAAAGAGAGGACAAGTGATGCAGGGTCCAGATCGTGCAGACCATTGCACACCATGGGAAGGATCTAGAAATGTGTCCAGGGTTTCTCCTCCCTGAAACATTTTGTATAGGGATCCCGAAGACGTGGCTCTTTATGCCTTGGAAGGGACAAGGTACCTCAAAATGAATCCTGATTGACTACCTAAAAATAGGTAAACTATTTTAATCCCCTGCATGATATATAGATGATTAAAGTCTTAAGAATCCCGTGCATGGTGTTTCCAGTTTCAGTGCGCGATCATACGCCTTACCTCATTTAGTCCTCATAAGCATTCAGGAGGCAGGTGTTACCAACATCTGTTTGACAGATGAGACACTGAGACTTAGAAGGAGTCCCTAACAAACACTGCTTGCAGCCAAAATGAAACCCTTTTTTCAAAAGGCCCGAAGATTAGCATGACAATGCCAAATGCCTTGTAGAGACTTCGATTGGTTGGGCCAGCGGTTTCCAAACGCCCTCCGATCTGCTTCAGGTTCACCCAGGAGCTTCTCAGTAATATGGATTGTGAGTCTCCATCTCCAGGGATTTTCAGATTTGGTAGGTCAGGGGTGAGGATCAAGAACTAGTACTGTTAAGAAGCTCCCCAGGTAATTCCGATACACAGCCAGATGGAAAATTGGTCAATTGGCCCCTTTCGGTTGCAAGGATAACTTGAGGCCCTGATGATGAAAATGTGGTCCCTAGGCTGCTTGCCTCAGCATCACTCGGAGTAGTTCCCTGGACCTCACCCACACCTGCCAAATCAGGATCTCCAGACATGGAGCCCAGAATCTGTCTCTTAAACTCCCAATATTCATTTGTTCATTTATTTATAAGTATTTCTTAAGGTCTTGCTGTGTGATAAATGCCACTCCAGGAACAGAGATGTCATGGTGAATAAGACCAACAATGTCCCTACCCTAAAGACGTGCATCCTGCCTCAGCTCTTTGAATGCTGGGGTTTGAGAATCACTACCTGAAAATAACGCGGAGGTTCAACGTTTAGCGTCAGCAACAGGAGTTCCCGTCGACTGCCTTAGTTATCCATTGCTGCTAACAAACCACTCCTACAACTTAGTGGCTAAAAAACGACAATGGTCTGTTTTTTCATTTCTCATGATTCAATGTGTTGGCTGGTAGTTCTTCTGCTGGTCTGCTCCTGGTTCAGCTGAGATAAACCTGGCATGGCTAGACCCCGCTCCATTAACCCCAGGCTTTTAACGGCATGGCAGTCTCAGGGTTCCAAGACAGCCAACCGCAATGTGCAAATACCCATCAAATATCTACCTGTCATGTTCACTGATGCCCCATTGGCAAAATCAAGTCGCGTGGCCGTGCTCAACCTTAGCGTGGGAGGGGAATTCACAGGAGTGTGGACACCAGAGGGTCGCTTCTTTGGGAGTCATTGAATTCTATTAAATATCACAGTTACTCTGCCTGCCTCTTGCTCCTGGGATTTCTTTGTGTATATTCTGACCTTCTCCACCCACCTCTGTTCTCCAGTTTAAATTCCTAATTGAAGGAATCCGGTTATTTTGCAAAGCACTTTCACAGCTCATAGCATCCCTACGTGAAGATTCTAGGACTCAGCAGGACTGCAAGCAGAGCTAGTACAAAGGAGATGAGGACACTGTGGGTATCTTAGGCACCCTGGTTAAACCTCCCATAGGAGAGTCATGAAATGCCTGTCCTCACTGCTATAATCACCCTGATATAAAAATATTCTCCCATATATTTTATGTATTTGCTCCTGAGAGTAAAGTCGAAGTTTCATGTTTGCTATTGGCTACATAGATTTTTTTAACGTTTCTTTCTGATTTTTGAAGCACTGCTTATATGTTGCAGAAGTTTCAAAAAGTACAAAAATGAAAATTAAAATCACTAATCATAGCATTATCTAGAAATAACTGTTTTTAGCGCATTTTCTTTCAGACTTTTTTATGTGTACAAATGTTTTCCTTTACATAGTTGTGCTGTGAATACAGCTTTATGTCTTTCTGATACTTGTCACCTAAAATATATCGCTAGCATTTTCCCATGTCATTATGATCTCTTCGTGAAATAATTTTGAGTTATGCAATATAAGACTATTTTATATTCATTCAGTTGCTTACTTCATATTTTTAACAGTTATCAGCAGTGCTGCAATGACTCATTTCTGTTCATAAGTTTTTATCTGCATTTGAATTTTTTCTTCGATTAGATTGGGTCCATATTTTTTCCTTATGTAGCACAGTTTTCAAGATTACATCAGCGTTTCTTAATAAATAGCCAAAGAGATGTTTTCCCTCCTGAATAGGACGAATATTTCCCTCTGCTCCATGTGCCAAAGCGGCTTTGCAGAATGGGTCCATTTCCTCTCACTCCATTTCCTCCTGCTTGACTATCACGTATCCCCATTTCCGTGTGGGTACACAGGACAGCCAGGCTGGGTTGGGTTTTCAGCGACTCTACCAGAACTAGAGACAGAGCTATACATGTTCCCACGGTCCCCTCTTTATCCAAACCATGGAAAATAGATTTTTTTTTTCTCTCTTTCCATAACTGGCACAGACTGTGTTTGGGTCAGGAACCCAACATGAACTACAAAGACTGACCTCAACCCAGGGAACTTGAGAAGAATCTAGATAACACTGTTGGGAAATTGTTCCCTCATGTGAATTGGCATTTGAAATATGTACTAGTATTATGTACATTTTCTTAATATCACTGAACCGTGTGTGATGGAAAATAATACACTGGCCTTAGTAAGTCAAGGGACTTGGGCGGACTTGGGCATATCAATGAGGTAATCCGATTTCAGCTAATTCAGTCACTCATCGCATTCTTAGTAAGTACCAGATTCTATCCAGGCTACCAGCACAGGAAGAAAAGATGTCAGAGAGTCCACAGTTGGGGTAGCTGACTCGCTCAATTGTCTATAATGTGGTGAGAGAGGGGAACCTGCAGCCTTAAGCCCACATGTGGCCTTCTAGGTCCTTAAGTGCAGCCTTTTGACTGAATCCAAATTTTATAGAACAAATCCTTTTATTAAAAGGGGTCCAGCAGAGAAAGATGAAGCTTTTCTTGCCTCCTTTGGTGCTTAAAAAAGAACAGTCTTGAAATCAGAAGGGTACAGGTTCCCCACCCCTGCCAGAGTGTGCAAGATTGAGAGAGATATGACGGTTGCCCTCAAAGTATTAATATTTACCCCACAGTGTGATGATAAAATATTGCCACAGAGACTGACAAAATTAGGACAGCTTCCATGGTTAAGCCTGCACTGCCTATGATTCTAGATTGCAATGAAATCAAAACCATGAGACACTAAGAAGGTTTCAGCCTCCCCTTAATTCTAGGTAATTTCTCTGAGGGATCCTACTGACTGTCATTCCCAGTCCTTCTGCCTAATGGAGCTCGTGGGCCCCAGAGCTGGTTTGGAATTAGCTCACTCAGCAATGCAGTTAGACAACAAAGGAATGTGCCCTTCACCTGTAGACCTTCTGACAGCTCAACTAGGTCACTCTCGGGACTGGATGTCAAGGTGGACATCCTAATTCCTTTAATTGTTTCACATAGGCAAGAAATTGAGAGTGCCTAGTGATGTCCAATCACAGATTAATTACATCTTATTTGGGACACTGTTGGACACATTTCTCTACATCTATCTGTATCTCTTTTCTATCTATTGATTGACTATCAAGCTGGTAAAAAAAAAAATCTGGAAGGATTTTTGACATAGGACTTTTAGATGTAACATAACTCTCCTTGCTCACGGCAGAAAGGCAAGCAATTTTTTGGCTCATAGCCCTTGACATACTTTGCTTAGAAATAATAGTCACAGCTCATGTGGCATCAGGTAGATCTTTCAGGGGATTTTCCAAGAGTCTTCTAAAAGGGGCACACACATTAATAACTAAGTGCAAGGCAAAGGGTGATGAGAAACATAAAAGAAGAATAGACCAAATATCCTACAGTGCAGGGATTAGAAAGCTCACAACCAGCAGAAATGATCTGGGAAGAGGTCGCTGCTGAGATCAACTTTAAACAGGATTTCAGCAGGCAGAGATGGTGAATGAGTTGTTTCGGGAGGTCAGCATCGGTGGCCTTCATTCTTCAAGGGGAAGCAAGAAAGGGGTTTGTGCCTGTGCCTGGGCTGGGATGACCAAGGCTGGCGGAGTGGTGGCATCACACTGAGAGAAGCTGAAGAAGGTGAACAAGTGGGGAAAGAGCAATGTTTTCTGACATGATAGCTGGAGAACTTCACCCGGGAAGGGGAAGTTAGGGGTGAGGAAGAGCAGTATCTGTGCAGGCCTTGGTGACTGCTGCACCGCGTGAGTCCCTGAGCTTTGCTCAGGCATCTGGGCAGGAAATCCTATAACCCTTGTCAACCCACGCCCCTGACGTGAAGGTGATGTGCCTTAGGATCTCTGCTGTCCCTGGCTGAACACGGATTCCTTTAACTTCGCATGTGACTCATGTTTACAGAGGCATCGTGGGACAGTCTGTTTGGACTGTGATGCAATGACTGTGTGTACCATGGAAAAAATGAAAAAGCCATCCTAGCAGGACGCCAGGGAGCAGTTGAGGAAATCCTGTGGTGTGTCATCCCTGCAACACTAGAAGCACCAGAGCACTGGGCAGGCTGAACAGCATCCCCCGTTCTGGCAATTGGGAGCACACCAGCAGTTGGGAGCACAGTGTTCTCTTGGGCCCAGGACAGGTTTCCAGCTTCTCAGGAATGAAATGGTAAGCCAAGCAAGAGCAGGTTTTCAGAGGATCAGCTTTTTATGGGTGTGACTTCCGGTAAAGGCAGCCTGGGCAGTTGAAATTTTCCATCTCACTGCTCTGGCCATTTTGTTACCAACTGTGTCAGAGAAGCATCATTCCTGATCCAGAGGTCACTGAAATTGTTCTTCTATCTCTTTGATCCTCATCCAAAAGCTCTCTTTTCAGTTCCATCCCTCAGCCATGTGAATTTCCAATAGGAGTGAGAGTTCTCTCAAGCAGGGTGTGCACACAATTATGCCCTGGTCATAGTGAGAGCCTGGACTTGTCAAGAAACCTGGGCTTTCCGCTTGGTTGGCAAAATTTAAAGGGAGCCAAAATGGAAAACAAAGTAATTTTGAAAAAAAATATCATGCATACGCCATTACTTTTTTTCCAGAGAGAACTTCTTTATTTTTAAATAGGTTGTACATCACATAGTAGAAAATTCAGAAGGTACCAAAAGGTGTATGGCGAAAAGTAAACTTCCATCCCTCTCCCCGTCCTACTCATCCAGTTCCTCCTAGGAAGGTGATGACCTTTCCAATTTCAGTTTTGTGTGTATCCTACATACTTCGATGTGTTTATTTTTAAGGTTCACTCCTCTTAGCAAACGTCACGACCACTACTACTACCCCTGTTACTGCCTCCTCTCCAGTCACATGGTTAGCTTGCTCCCGGCCCCAGCAGACCATGATGGATGATGTCAGAAACCCAAGGTCAAGGGCAGAGAGCCTGCCGGCTGGGGGTCCCTGTGTGCCTGTGGGGAATGCCCTCTCTCCATCTCCTCTACACTCTCCTTCTACGCCTTTCTATGTGCACCTCCTTTAAGAAGTTGATGCTTTGATCCTCAGTCCCATCCACCTAAACATCAGTGATGCCTACAATTTTATCTCTTGATAAAATTCCCCCATCCTCTTAGTTTATTACTCAGACTATGGTCTTGGTGTCCATATATTGGACGTCATAGGACAGAAGTTACAAGACTTCAGTGTGAATAAGGTTCTTACAGTAAATCATAAAATGCAGGTTCCTGGGTTTCACACCCAGAGATTCAGGAGGTCTGGGCTGAGGCCAGGAGTCTACTTTTCCACAAGGACTTCTTCCCCCAAGGTGCTCTTGGTATACGTGGTTGCTGGATCACATTTTGAGAAACACTGCCTCAGTGTTACTCCTGACTCTTCTCCCTAGAATTTTCTGTTAGGGATTATTGAGTATTTCCTATACCATTGCTGGTTTTTCAAAGTCATGACCATTGTATGGCCAGTCTACATTTCCTGGGTGTTTCTCTCTCTCATTCTCTTTTCTGTATGTGAACTTCGAAGGTGGGGTTTAGAGACTTTTGACAAACCCATTCTTCCTGGGTGTTGTAAGATGACACCACTGCTTTCAGGGAAGGCCGTTGTTTAAACACAGTCAGCCACAGTTCAGGATGCCAATCCATCTCTGCATTTCTCTGTGGTCCCAGCCTTCTGTCGATGGAAGTACCCTCAATGCTTTGAGTTTCCAGAGCAGGACCTCAAAGTCCCTGGACTTACATGTCTGTTTTCCCATGTGGCAGCAAATCTCTATGGTGGTCCGTGAGTCTATTAGGATTTAGTCCTCTGTCAGTTCCAAAAACGTGTGTTCTAGAAGAGCATTTTTCAAACTCCCTGTGTCCCTGAGTGTTCTAGAAGGTCCGAGAATCCTCTGAGATAATTATTTAATATTATCTTTCCATTTCTATGATAATATTAAAAATATATGCATAACCTGGGTCATCTGGCTGACTCCCTTACAGCAGAGGGCTGCCACATGATTTCGGTTTCCTTATTTGAACCTGTGTTTACCATCAAGTTGGCATGAAGTGACCATCTAAAGGGGGAGCATTTACCTTTTGATGTGCTGACAAGCACATTTGGCAGCCGATAGACCTAGCTCAGACAGAAACGCTTAGTCCTTCCTGGGGCTGGGGGATAAGGGGAGGGCCCCCAGGTTCCAGCCCCTGGGTTCTGGCCCCCATACCTCCCTGGCTTCATCCCTTGCGGCCCCGCCCCGTGCCCACCAGCCCGCCTACTCCAGATATGCTCCCTCAAGGACCTTGGCTCTGGCTCCCTTCTCTGCTCAGAACTCTTCCTCCAGATAGCTGCATGAACAACTCCCTCATCTCCTTCAGGTCTTTGCTTAAGTGTTTGCTTAAGTGATTAAGTTTCTTAATCCTATTTAAAATGGCAACTCCCCTCCCCCACTCCCATTTCCTTTACCCTGCTCTCTCTCTGATTCCTTTCCTTACAACGTTTATCATTCCCTGCAGCTCCATCAGACCCAGGGATTTTTGTTTGTTTTATTCACTGATGTCTTCCAAAATCTCAGAGTCGTGCCTGACACACAGTAGGCACTTAATAAATATTTGATGAATGAATGTTCTAATGCCTCATTGAAAACAATCACCTCATCACTGCCCTTGTACTCACACTAAATTTGTTTCTCAGTTTTACAGACAAAACTCATCTTTTGCGGGTGATAATTTGCAGTGGAAAGACACTTTTCAATGGATAAAATGTGAGGCTTAAATGTGCTGCTCAGAGTGAGATCCATGAAGTCCAAGAGCTCCAAGAACACAGGCTCAGGGGCCGAGGGGTCCTGAAGTTTGACTAACACTTCTCTAGCCTGCTCCTGACTGACGGGTTTCTCACTCCTGGGCCGGGAACAGACATCTTGTTACCATCTGCCACGGCTGGCGACTCCTCCTTGTCGCCAGGCAGGGTGGGCTTTACCCTTCACGGAAGGAGACTCTCCCTTTTTTGTGCAATTCCAGAGTAGCCAATTTTCCTCTCTTTACATCATTTTCTTCAGCTTGCCAACTTTTAAATTTGTTTCATTTTTCCAGATACTAAAAGAAACATACTTATTGTAAAATAAGATTTAGGGAACTATAATATAAAGACATACAAAGAAATAGAGGCCCAAAGACTTGAAATTCCTGATTTGTAAAAGATAACTTCCGTAGCTTGCTTCTCTGCCCATAAATGCAATACCTGGACACGATATTTTGGTGCAGTTCTTTCTAGTCTTTTCTATGAATGTATTAAGTTGAAATATAAGAAGTTACCGACGTTCAACCATTTTGACTCACCAAATGGCAATTTTGTGGGTTCAACCTAGTCATTCCTACATGCAATTGAGGCCATACAATGCATATAATTTTATATCTTTTTTTTATGTCATTATAACAGTACTACTTGCCCATGCATTTATAGGTTCTTGGGCCCTTTGCGAGCTCACATTAACAGCACAAATAATTGATAAGCATTATCATCTCAGCTGGGAGCCCTGCCTTGTAAATCACTGAAGCAGTACAAGTGGTGCAGACTTCCTGAGTCTTGTGAGTGACAACCCTCAGTGAGTCTTCCAGGAAACTCTTCCTATAAATTTCCCCAGCCAATTGCCTGTGTGCAGCGCCTGGCACCAGATTTTCTGCCCAAATGGCAGCTTCTGGGAACGCTGCTAATAACTGTGTTCAGTTGCTCATCTCTTGTTTCTCTTAACTTGCATGAATTTGGTCCACTACCTGTGATGTGTATTCAGTTTGTAGCTTCTCTTCCTCTCCAATGAAATGACCCTCTTTGGTTTGTTGTTGTTCTTAGTGGCTTCTGGATTTCTCAGCCAAATATAGTCGACCAGCACTAAGAAAGACAGTGCTATTTTTTATATATATATTATTAAAAGCAGGGGGAGTCTGGTTGCTCTTACAGCCCTGGCCTTCTCCCAGCAAACATCATCAGGACTGTCGGCTCTACATCTTTTCATCACAGCAAAGTCCTGAGGAGTCCACGGATCATGTGGTTCCATCATGTTGTGACCCTGCCTCCAAAATGATTGCCCAGGGACAGTAACCAATGTGGGTCCTCTCTGGTCTGGCCTATTTGGGACTCGGTACAGCCCTATTCCCACTGGGCCTTAATTTGCTCTAGACTTGGCTGGGTTCAACCATAGATGAAGATTATGTGTCCATCCAAAAGCCCCATTTACATAAGGCTTGGGAGCTTATGATATAAGATCAACTATCATTACCGATAATAACATCATGTCACTCCAAGTGCAACAGCTTAAAAGGATGGACTTTAACATTTTGGCCCCAGGAATAAAAAAAGTAACAGGAGACCAGAACATTTAAAGGTAATCTTTAGCCTATAAACACATCAAAGGGTAGAAAAAATAAGGCAAAAAAAAGACACAAAATGAAATATGAGGCTTCTCTTTTCATCAATACATGGTAAGCTACTACATAGAGAGGTGCTGTATCGTAAAACCTATCATCCCGGCTTTGAGACCAGACTGACTTGTATTCAAACCCCAACCCTGTTTCCAGCTGTGAACAGCTTCTAGAATATTTCCTGTAAAACAGAGCTGAAAACACTCACTCCGCAGGGTGATTGTAAGGATTAAAGAGAGAATATACGAAAAATTGATCACACTTGAGTTTGATAATAGTAATTATTATTACAATACTTACACAAAACAAGAATTTTTAATGTGATCTTTTAAATGTTTATAATTGCAAACAGAGTATTGTGACATTAATAAACTTTAAAAAACCCAACCACCCCACGGCAGACTATTTACATTTTACTATTAAAATATATTGCCTTCTAGTCTTACTGAATGTGTCAACACCATCTTTACATGATTTAGTTGTTTTCAGCTTTTTTTTCCATCGAATATTGTACCATAAGTTTTCCCTGTTGCAACATGGTCTTTCTGATGCACTGTAAAATAGTTATTATTTCAACTAATATGCCCTAACCTAATTAATCATTCCTCTATCGTTGAGTATTTAGTTTCCAATTCGGGGAGTATTCTTTCATTTTGTTGCTGTTTCTGTTATGGCTATTTGAAATGCATGGTTTTTAAAATATTTAGGTCTTTTCCCTTAGGTGTATGGATATTTCTAGCTAGATTTTTAGGACATTGCTTAAGATAATAATTGTTGACTGTGAGCAAAGAAAAGTTGGCTTCAGTTAGGGGACGCAAAGTGAGATACTCAAAGAATTCACAAGTCCATTAACTTCAGTTTTCTCATCTCTGCAGTTGGCAAACTGGTATGAAGATAACAGATAACTGAGGTAGGCACTCCAGAAATAAATCTTTAAAATGGCCTAAACACGTCCACGTTCTTTTTTTAAATTTTATTTTATTTCTTTAGATCTCGTTACACGTTACATATTACTTTTTTCTTTTCTTTTTTAGATTTATCCTCTTCCTGCCTTTCTCCACGTGTTCTAAACGTTCATGTTCTTGATTTCATTCTATCTCCACACGCAGCCCAGATCGAACTGTAGGTCTTCGTATAATTTGAGGCACAGAGAAGTTAAGGAGCGTGTTCCAGATCACACAGCACCCGGGAAAGGACAGAGCATGCCGTCTACTGACTCTGAAATCCAAGTTTTCCCACTGTGCTTTCGAAAAAAAATAAATGCCGCCAGCTCCTCAGAGAGGAGACAGAAACGGCGGGCCGGCGAGCAGCAGAGGGTCAGGAGGAGATCTGCGGGGGTGTCGCTTGCCCCTCCAGGGGGCTCCTGCTTCCGGGAGCTCGGCCCCGCCCGGCTCCGAGCATGCCCAGTGCGCGCCCCGCCCGTCCGAATGGGGCCGGGCCGGCGCCGAGGCTCCGGGTTTTGCCGGCGACCCGAGGCCCCGGCCGGGCGGGGCGCGGGCGATCTTGCCCCAGGGACTCCGGGGCCGGGTCGGAATTCCGCCCGACGCGACGCCCGGGCGGCGCCCGCTGTGGTGGCGCTGCCCAGGGACGTGCGACTTTGGGGACAAGAACCGAAGTGAGGTACTGCCAGGGCCTCCGTATGTCCTGGGCCGACGGACCCCTCGGACCTCGGGCACTCACGTCCGGACTGGAGGGCTCCAGCCCTCTGTCCGTCCCTTCGTTCACATATTCATTCAGCAAATAGGTTTTGAGTACCTACTGTGTGCCAAGCGCTGTTACAGGCGCTGGGTCACAGCTCCAGAGCTGACATTCCGGAGGGAAATACAGCGTAAGAAGTAAGCAAATCGAAGGAAAAGCCACAGTTCTCGACCTCCTCTGCTTCTCTGCCCTCCTTGACATTCCCTGAGCCTGTGACATTCCCTAAGTCTTTGCATTGGCTGTTCCCTCCGCCAGGAATGCTCTTCCCCATTTATCTGCGTGGCTGAAATATCACCTTAGAATCACCCGATCTGACCACCGGATCAGACCGCCCCATCAGCTCACGAGCCCGAGGTGACCGCTTCATTGAGAATTCGCTGTGCACCGCCACCCCCAAGCCTCCCTGCCCTGCTCTTTTTCCCTTGCAGAACTTATCGCTTCCTACTATACTACACGGTTTGCTAATTTGCTGTTTATCTGTTACCTGTCTCTCTTCCCCCAAACTCCACCAGGGCACAGGATTTTTGTCTGCTCACCACGCGGGAAGAATCGGAGTAGGTGCTCAGTAAGTATTTGTTGAATGGATAGTGATAAATGCTACGAAGAAAAGAAAGTACATGGGGAGTGGCCAGGAGCAGAGGGCTAACTTAGGAAGGTGGTCAGGGAAGGCCTCTCCGAGGAGGAGACCTATGTACAATGAGAAGGCGCCAGCCACGTGAAAAGAGGGACAAGGATGTCCCACAGAGCGGGACAGGCATGCGCAAATGTCCTGAGGCTAAGTTCTGAGTGTTTGATGGACAGAAAGGTGTTCACGGGACTGCAGGAGGACAGGTATGAGATGAGGTCGAACAGGAATGCAGGAGCACAGATCGGGTAGGAGGCCCCATACCCTTGGGAAGAGGGACTAATTCGGGAAGCTTGCTAGTGCAAAGAGACGAGCACTGGACTGGGAGTCAGCAGGACCCCAGCTCAACCACTGACCCGTCGTGCAAGACTCCTTTTAATTTGTAAGACTCGCTGAGCGCCGACAGCTTGTCTTTCCTGGGCATGAAAGACATGGCACACACGGAGGGCCCGGCACACAGTAGGTGCCCAGAAAATAGTTATGGAACGAATGTCTGCGTGTACGCGCGAGGGAACTCAGAGCTTGTCCCGAGCTCGGCAGGAGAGCCCCGGTGGCCCAGGGGACGCGTCGGGGCGCGCCTGCCTGGGGCGGGGGCGGGAGCGCCCAGTAGGCCGGCCCGGGAGCCCGCCCCCCGCCTGGCGCGCGGGCCCGTCGCGGCCAGCCCGGCCGGCGGGAGCCGCCCGCGGGCGGCACTGGGCATGCTCAGACGGCGGCCAGGTCGCGCCGCGAGCGAGCTTCCGCGCCGCCCGCACGCGCGACCTACCTGGGCGCCCCGCGCCCCCGGATGCTGCAGGTACGGGCCGGTGCGACCCCAGCGGGCCGTGGGCAGGGCGCTGGGCGGCCGGGGGCCGAGGTCGCGCTCAGCACCACCCCGCCCCCACCCGTCCCCCGGGCGCGCGGCGGACGCGCGGGCAGGCTGGCGGGCGCGGCGGTCCCGGGGTCCCCGCACCACGTCGGGG
Organism: Indri indri; assembly: GCA_004363605.1. NCBI lineage: Eukaryota > Metazoa > Chordata > Mammalia > Primates > Indriidae > Indri > Indri indri. The sequence goes on along the minus strand of RJWJ010009702.1, from coordinate 9,579 downwards.
CGGGGAGGGGGCGCCCCGCTGCGCTCACCTGGCGGGGCCGGGCGGGAGGGCGCTAGCCGGACTGGGTGGGGTTCGGCCCGGGCGGGCGGGCGGCCGGGACGCGGCGGCGGCGGAGCGTGGGCGTGCGCTCCGGCCGGCCAGGGGCGGGCGCAGCCCGCGGAGCTCGTGCGGCCGGCACCCCCGGAGGGTCCCGCGCCGCCGCGACCCGGGCTCCCGGCGCCGAGGGGGCGCACAGCCCGCGGGGAGCAAGCCAAGCGAGGCGGCCAGAGCTCAGCAGCCTGGGAGAATCCGCCTCTCGGCTTTCAAAGATGGCATTTCCTGGGCCTGGCACGAACTCCAGAGCCAATAAATCCTCCCCGTTCCGCGGGCGATACGGAATGATTTATCATGTACCTGCGGTGAGACAGCTGCCGTGGGGGAGTGTATGTGAGAGCGCCCTGCCCCCCCGGAAATTCCCATTTTTCAGCCACCTAAACTTACTGAGAAGTTGTGGTTGCCTTAAAAATTAATGGGAAGTTGAGACAACTTGACACCTGGGTTTTCCGAGGTGGTGGAAAGAGCTTGTGACTTGGAAACTGGAGACCTCCGTTCAAGTTGTGCTCCCCTTTGGCCAGCTGGTGACCTTGGGCGAGTTGTTTAACCTCTCTGATCCTCAGTTTCCTCCCCTGCAAACAGCCGGTAATAATGCCCACCTCGCTGGGTTGTTGAGTGGATTAAGTGGGATAAATTATGTGGAGGTGTTTGGCATCGTTCCCGGCACAAAGCAAGCGAGCAGTTGGCGTGATGAGAATTTAATTCGTTTAGAGACCCTCCTGGCTCCTATTTCACCAGGAAATTAGAATTAGGAAAGCATCTTCGGAGGCCTAGCGGTGGAGAGACAGACCCTGTGTCTGCCCAGGAGAACTTCTGCTGAAGTCAAGGGCTTTGGAAAAATAATTTAGACGAATTGTAATCAGAGAGCATCTTCTTTAAAAGCAGCTTTATACATTCAGAAACTCCAGAAGTTGGCAGTTTGGCTTCACTTACAAAAGAGCTGTTTTGCAAGATGATCCATCTTGCAAATGTTTAAGCAGATGATTCGAGAAATTAAAGCCTGGTTAGGAAAATTTCTGTTCTAAAAAGCTCCCAATCCCAACTTTAAGTGATTATTTTGATCAGGGTTTCTCAGCCTCACACTATTAACATTTGGGGCTTGATAATTCTTTGTCGTGGGAGCTGTCCCGTGCATTGTAGGATGTTCATCAGTACTCTTGGTCTCTAGTCAGTTGATTCCAGTAGCAATCCCTTTGCCCCTCACGCTTGTGCCAACCAGAAATGGCACCAGACATTGGCACATATCCCCTGGGAGGCAAAATTCCTCCAGCCTCCCCCCTTTAGAGCCGCCGATTTAGATAATCCTTGCTTTCTGTCATTAGCCTGAGTAGTTTGAGAATTTCGTCTTGTGTTTTATGATAATAACCTTTGCATAGCCTTATAGAACTGTGCAGAGTACATGTACCATGTATCATCTCATTTAATTTTTACAACTCCCCTGTGAGGCTGGTGTTACTCCCATTTTACAGATAAGGAAATCCAGACTCTGAGCAGCTGATTACACAGTTGGTGTGGCTGGGATGTAACCCACGTCTTCTGGTTTTGAGGGCATTTCCTTTTTGTTTTGTTTTGTTTTTCCCTGCATCAAGCTGCCCTTTGTTGTACGGAGACTTTGAAATAGATGACTTCCCTGATCATTAAATCAAGATGTAAAGCATATTGGAAGCTGGAAACCCTTCTGGGATTGACTGGTTGAAAATTAACAACAGTAAGCTATTATCTGACAGTAGGCCATTCTAGTTAAATATTCTAGTTTATAGCGAGCTCCCATAAATCCCACATATGGTTAATGGAATACCAATTTGCAGAGAATTAGAGTAGAATAAAAACGTGCCTAATACTCTGTATTGATCCTGCATTGTCTCTGGTGATTTGCTATCTCCTAAAAAGGATTCATATATGCAAATTAGACATTAGCTGGGGAATGTAAAAGGTCGAGTTACTAAAGGCATTCCATTCAGCAAGCACTTACTTAACTGCTTCTGTATGGGGATGCTGAGTAGGCCAGTGGACCCCAGTGAATCCAGGGTGCCTGGATGAACTCCCCTGCAGGGAAGGGCAGGTGATGGCCAGGCCAGACACATGGTGGGTCCTCAGGGGATAGCTTGGGACAGGGGAAACAGCCCAAGGTACCACAGAGGCAAATTCATGCCCACACTGCATGCCCACTCAAGTCTCTGAGTTCTCATTTCATCTTTTGTCATATAGAAGGTACTCTGGTAGCTTTTAACATTCTCATTTAGGTCTCAGGGACTTGGTCAGAGACAAATCTTATGCCTGAAAGAAGTTGGCGTTCCAAGATGGTAATTGGCCTCTGGGGGTTGAGGGCAGCTCCTGGATTATTGACTGTGAACTAGAAGATTTCACATACGTAGTTTAATTACAGTGTCGTTGCCATACCCCACCCCCTGCAGATGAGGAGACTGAGCTAGCAAAGGAAAAGTGGGACCAGGAGCAAGAGGAGACTAATCAGTACCTTCTGAGCTACAGGTCCAGGCACACGGGATACTGTTTTCTAGGACAGGCATAACTACCAGATGGGCTCAGCTTTGGGGATTGGAGGGAGCAAGATGACATGGTACCTCCCTCACAGCCCTCAGGATCTGTGGTAGTTGGAAGGGGACCAGCAATTTGTGATCGCTTCATCTTTCCCCAAGAGAGTGCACCTTTCTTCTACCAGACAGTGAGTTCCTGGAAAGCAGGGCTGATCCCTCCTTATCTCTTCCCAGGGTCTGTGGCAGAGGTTTGAATGCCACAGGCACTCAGCACATACTCTGGCCTGGATGGGCTGGTGGGAGTGGGGCAGCCTTCCCAAGCATCAGCTCTTCTTACCAACTCTACTAGAGACGGGACGGGACCATATCACTATCCTCACTGCTCTTGGCTGGGTCCAGGTGACCTCAGGCTCTGATCTTACAGGTGTCTTTTTTTCCTCTGGCTGAGAAGTACTTGGTAGGCCCCTGGCTGAAATCTGATCCAGCCATGGTTCTAAGACCCAGAGATCTTACATCTACAGATCTGCTGTGTGTGCACCTGAAGCCTCGTTCTGCCTCCACGTTAACTTGTTAATTCAAGCCCAGCTGTGAGCACAGATTTAACAGCAGATTTGGACATTAATTGAGTGTCTACTATGTGTCAGGCGGTAGGGATACAGAGATGAAAGCTGAACCCCTGCCTTGGAAGGATTCATGGTGGAGTTGGGAAGACAGTGATGTGTGTGTGTCTCCATCCATCCGTCCAATAACTGCTTTAAAAGAGGATTAAACCAGATGCAAGAGACACAAGGGGAGGCAGCCATTCATTCTGACAGGCATCGGGAAACACAGTGGAGAGTAGTTGACATGTGAATTTAGCCTTGAAGGTGGAAGAAGATGACAGTCAGGGCAGACAGAACAGAAGGAGCAAAGGCACAGAGGCATGAAGAGACCTTGTGGATTGTGGGCATGGAGACTCTTCCCAAAGTCCAGCCTCTTGACTTTCACTAATGCAGGGCCCACCTCCTCTGGTTAGGGTACTCCCCCTTCTCTGTTCTCTGTACAAGCCAGGGGCCAGGCCTCACCTAGCCCAGGGGAAAGTGCTGATTCTCCTTGTTTTCCCAGGGTGGGAGCAACTTCTGCCAGGGACACCTCTGGCTTTAATTATTAAGCGCTGGTACTTGTTGGCTGCCATGCACTGTTCTGAGTGCTTTCCAAATATTAACTTATTCACTGAATCCTCACAGCAAGCCTCTGGCCATACCGCCTCACTGGGTACTGGTCACTTGGTAGGTAGGTGAGGGGAGATCTCATCTCCCAGCGTGTGTCCCTTTGCGGGTGGTGTCCCGATTATGGTGCATCTTCCCCAGGCTACGTTTACATCTATGTGCCAGGAAGCATCCCAGTTGGAGTGCTGACTGCCACGGGTTTTTCTCCCTGACCTTGTTTCCTCTGGGGCCAGCAGGGCTCTACTGAACCAAAGATTGGGATCTGTAGTCTGGAAAAAAAAAAAAAAGTGTCTGTGGTGCTGCTTTGTGCAAGAGGAGGGCTGGGAGGTGTTTGGATACTGAGAGAGTGGAATTTTTGAGACGTTTTGATGGTTTATGTGGAAAGTTAGGACAGAGGATTTGAAATTGGGATAGCTCTGGAAAATTCAGGTCCCATGATTTACTGTTAGGATACATAAGCTTTTAGTAAATGTTTAAGCAGTGTGTAGTTCAGAGTGAATTTTCTGTACTGAGCTGCTTAGAGCTCCAGTAGGGAACAAATGATGGTTTTTAGCCTCAGAGTCTTGCTAATTCGTATCAGCCCCATTACACAGATGGGGTGAGAACACTGAGGCTCAGAGAGATGAAGCAACTGCCTGAAGTGCACAGTGCTCATAAGTAGTACAGCAGCGACCTGAACCCAGGTCTGTCCCTAGACCAATTATTTACCTGTCATCGGAGTCAAATAAAATATTAGAGACAAATCTCTAAATTAAGAACATTTTACTCGGAAAGCAAGAATTGTAATTTGGGGCATATGGTGGTCTTTGGTATGTCCAAAGAACAAAGAGAAGCTTGGGAATTTTATTAGAAAGAGCAATGTTACATACTGTTTTGAAAGAAAGTTCATTGGCCCCAGAGATGCTTTTGGGAGCTGGCAAGCTCTGATTGTTGAGTGATAGGTAGTAGGTAAAAAAAAGTCTTAGAGTTGCAGCAGGTTGTTTCAGTATTTATTAGATAAAACTGGTTTTAGGTTGTAACAGGCAGTTTTAGCAGCCAGACTTGCAGATAATTATATTTTTGGAGCAATGTTGTGTGCCCTGAGTGTTTCCCCTGCCACCCCCTCGGCCTCTTGACTCTTACTCATTTGGGTACGACAAGAATGACCCAGTTTGTATACTCATCTTCCGCACTGTAAAACATGGGTCGTAATAGAACCTATTTCCTTTAAATTAACTGCTTTAAATGAGCTCATGACTGAAAATCCACTAAGGCAAACCTAGGCACAGAAAAGCCTCCCCTTGCTTTGCGGTCAGACCTCTGGCCCCCCCAGGCAAGTGCTTTGATCAGCACTCAGTGCTGAGGGTCACTGGGGGGATGAGGGCCCCCTCCTCAGTCGGGGCCACAGGTCCTGGTTCTCAGGACTGCAGGGATGTTCCGGGAGGCAGCCTCCAGGGCCACGAAGGGACTGTGGCTGGTTGGATGCTGTGTTGGTGAAAGGCACCTGACTTGGGAGTGGGGGTGGAGCCCCGGTCCCTGCACGCAGCCTCCCTCAGCTGAGTCAGCCTCCAGGGCTAGACCAGAGGTTCTCCGTGAGGGAGGCGGCCACCTGCTCCACGAACTGTGTTTTGACCACTAACCACTGGTGGGCCTGGAGAAGGCACGGGGGCCGCCTCAGCCCAGTGTTACCCACTTTGCTGCCCCCAGATTCTTCCCCAGGTTATCAGATGCACACATGATTGGTGTAGAAAACAAAGGTGTCAGGGAGCAGAGGAAAAATCATGCATGGTGCTTCTCAGGGAGGCAGCTGTCCCCACCGCCATGGACTCCACGTGTCCTCTCCCCTCCCAGTGGGGTCTCTACTCCGCAGCCAAAGGGGTCTACCAAGCACTTCCTATTGCTCTCAGAATAAAGACAAAACCAATCTCTGTGGCATCTCCACAGGCCCAATTTTCGGGCTTTGGCTCCGTGCTCTTCCTGCGGGGGCTGTGAGGGCCTGGAACCTTCTTTCCCTGCTCCCTGGGTAAACTCATCCTTTGGGCCTCAGCTCTGTGATTACAGATGCCTTCCTTCGCCTTCCTGATATAGGTTAAACTGTTGCTATAAACGTTCATGCCCCCGAATCTCTCTTCTTTACAGCACTTTCATAGTGGGAATTTTGTGCTTAATTAGTGTAATTATTTGTATTAGTAGCTGTCTCCCAGCTATGCTGTAAGCCCCGTGAAGACAGGGTCTTTTTTTTTTTTTTTTAACTTTCTCTAAGCTTTATTTTTTTCTTTTACCTTTTTATTTTGACCTAATTCAGACTTGTAGGAAAGTTGCAAGAATAGAACAAAGAACTCCCATATACTCTTTATTCAGATTCCCCAAATATTATCATTTTATCATATTTATTTTATTCTTCTGTGTCTTATGTTTTTTTTGAACCATTTGAGGATCATTTATAGACTCATCCTTCCCCCAAATATATTTTCTTAGTGTCTTTCCTAAAAGCAATGACATTGTCTTACATAACTGCCCTACAAATTTTAGAATCAATACATTAATATTGATAAAACACTATTACCTAATCTATAGACCTTGCTAAAGTTTTGCCAACTGTCTCAGTAATGTACTTTTCTGTAGCAAAGAAAATCTCCGATCATGCATTGCATACAGTTGTCATGTCTCTTTAGTCTCTTTTAAACTAGAACAGTCCCCCAGCCTTTCTTTGTCCTTCGTGTCCTTGACCCCTCAATGTGATCTGTCTGTTTTAACTCCCCATTGTGCACCCCAGCACCAAGCACAGTGCCTGGACCATCAGATGCGCTCAGCAAATATTCGTTGAATGAGAAGGTGAGATGGAAGGAGAAAGTCAGCAGGTTTTCTGGTTTCCCCCACTGCCACACCTTTCCCTGCTGAGGGATGTTGTTGTTATTTAACTGCAATCCTACTGTACATAGGTTTGAATCCTATTTTTATACCAAAGCTTTCCCCCCAAAAGAGGCTTCCTCATAAGATAAGTGAGCCTGCTGTCCCTGCAGGTATACAAGCAGATGCCGGATGATGGCTTGGTAGGGATGTTGGAGAGACAAATGGAGCATTTGATGAGGGGTAAGACTCACCCTGGGGGCCCCTCCCAACCCTGAGCAGCCTTCTCTAACTGCAGCTTTAATTTCAGAGGCCTAGGGGAACAAGGATAAGGCGACTAGAATTTATCATCCAAACCAGAACATTTTGAGAATGAAAGGGGGTGCTATTAATAACTGCGTCTAGCCAGGTGCGGTGGCTTACGCCTGTAATCCTAGCACTCTGGGAGGCCGAGGCAGAAGGATCTTCTGAGCTCAGAAGTTCGAGACCAGCCTGAGCAAGAGCAAGACTCCATCTCTACTGAAAATAGAAAAAAATTAGTGGGGCCTGGTGGTGCAAGCCTGTAATCCCAGCTACTCGGGAGGCTGAGGCAGGAGGATCACTTGAGCCCAGGAGTTTGAGGTTGCTGTGAGCTAGGCTGATGCCATGGCACTCTAGCCCGGGCAACAGAGCAAGACTCTCTTAAAAGGGGAAAAAAAAAGCATCTGAGCCAGAGGCCTCAGCCAGGACTTCCCTAGGCAAATCGAGACATGTGGTTACCCTACCCAAGTGTGACTTTGAGGTTGAGATCAGTGCCAGGGTGGGCTAGCCTGGAAAACTTAATAAAGATTAAATGAGTCTCCTTCTGTGGCCCACAGGCCCTAAGTTTGTGGCCTCACGCCTGTGTGGTTGCACCTCCCGTGCTGTGCCCTTCCCGGCTTTGCTCCTGCCACTCCAGTCTTCTTCAGCCCCAGCCTCACCATGCACCTCCCTGCCACAGGGACTAGCAGGGCCTGGGACCTCACTTACATACCCAGGCTGGATGGAAGAGCAGAGACGGGGTTTGTGATAGATGCACCAGGGGACAAACAAGCCAGCTGTGCTTCCCACTGACCAATTTCTAATGGAATTTAAGGGCCAGGGTCTGTGAGCAGGAGGCTGGAGTCGCTGTAGACCTCGTCTTCTTTTCTCTAGTACTCACACTTCTGCCTGTCCTTCCTGCAGCAATGCCCACATCCCTCTTCCAGCCCTAGATCTGAGATCATGACCTTTGGCAGAGGCGGAGAAGCAGGTGGCATTGGGGACCCAGGCACAGGAGGATGGGCATTGGATGCCCAGTAGGTGCAGACAGGGACTTGGATGCAGAGAAACCAGGCAGGAGACCAGCGTCTAGGGATTCTGGTAACAAGGTCACTACGGGGCCATTTATCAGGAAGCCTAGATTCATCATATCAAGTGCCCAGACACTGGTCAGGGGTCAGGCACTGGGATCCATATACCCTGGTTCTTAAGCTCATTTTCTGCCTGGAAGAAAACACAAACCTTGCCTTCCTGGATTAGAAAGTATTATAGGATAAAAATGTGAAGATCCGGAGCTGTTTTCTGGGAAGCAACCCAGCCATGTGGACTTCAAGAACATTGTCCAGTGCAATAGTGTTTTTGTAACTCTGGGCATCAACAGCATTAATGGAAAAAACAGTTAGTTCAGGACTGTTCTAGTTCTTAGAATGCAAGATACCAGTCCTACTGAACATTGGAATGTTTTTCTGGTTTACTGTGCTGTTAGATTTTACTGCTTAAAAATGTTCTTTTTTGTTCTAGGCACAGCTACGTAAAAGCATTTAGTTTGGGGGTCATTTTTTAGAGGACAGAGCGGGGCACACAGTGTCAGAACTGGAGAAACCTTTGCTCCCTCTTTTTATAGCGGCCCTGCAAGGGATGTGGCGTACTCAAGGGCACACAGTCGTGGCAGAGCAGGGACTGGTACCCATATCTTACGTTCTCCAGCCGCCAGATCTCGGGTGTGTTTTCTGTGTCTCATCCAAGGCAGTTTATTAGCTGGGCCATGTATTTCTATTATTTTGTTAATACCCTTTGGCATTTCTCCGATTACAGAAATAAGTTGTATTGGCATTGAAGCAATTACGCATTTGTTGCTCAGTTTCTCCATATAGAAGTTGCGAGGCTGCCTCGTCGTTTGTTTGTTTTCATGTAAAAACGCCGTGAACCTTCCATTGAATGTCTATATTCTGTAGTGGTGTTTCTCAAACTTTAGCACATCAGAATGACCTGGGGGCTGGTTAAAACATAGGCTGCTGGTCCCTGCTCTCAGAGTTTGTGATTCTGTTGGTCTGAATCAGACCCTCTGGTGAGGCTGGAAATTTTGCATTTCTAACAAGCTCTCAGGTAACACCATGGATGCAGAGACCAGGGACCACCCTTTGAGGTCCGTGCCCCAGGCTGAGTGATAGTTAAAAATAAGTGCTCTGTGCTTTGCAGCCAGCCGGACCCTTCCTGCTCTCCACCCTCCCTCCACCTGACCCTTCTGTCCTCTCCACGTCTCCTGCCTGTTGTCCTCACCTCACCAGGTGACCCTACCACCTCCAGGGATGCCCCAGGCCATCTGTGGGAGCCTCCTCACCGTTACCCTCTCCTCTGCATTTTTCAGCTCCTCTCCTTTCTTCCTTTCCTCCAGTCTGAGACAGATGAGTGTCCTGGCTCCATTCACCTCCCATCGCCTCCTCGGAGCCAGGCTCACCTTCCGGTCACCACCTGATTTCTCCCTTCCCACTCACTGCCACGCCTCCTGGAGGAACATCCGTGATAACCAAAAGACATTTGCTCTCAGCTCTCTTGATGCAGAAATTCCAGGAGTTCAGGTTTTCTATAACTATAATGAAGGAATGACATTTAATTCTTTTAAATTGTGGTGAAGTGCACGTAACAAAATTTACCATCTTAGCCATTTTTTTTTT